>AVPN01000069.1:27242-37533 GCA_000695325.1 Pleurobrachia bachei | reverse complement strand
AACATAGAGAGGGAGAGAGAGAGAGAGAGGGAGAGAGAGAGGGGGGGAGAGAGAGGGGGGGAGAGAGGGAGAGAGAGACAGGGGAGACTGTCTCAATGACAGTAGGGGGTAAAATTTACACCATACGACACGAGCATTTGTACATGCTAGAAACATATGACTCTCTCTGAACCTCCCAGTCTCTCTCTCTCTCTCTGGCTTCACAAAATAATCTAAGACAGCAACGACACAGACCAATCGGTAATTATAAGGCAGAAGTGCACGTGTGTGTTGACATTATGTGCTCCTTCATCAAACCACACTTTCGCATCATTCCTGTAGACGCGATCCAAACTTCGCCCAGCTACACACACTGCTGCAATACTTGTTTGTTTCCCTCACAAATAGGGTCACCTTCTGTTCGGTGTGGTACTGATCTCGATAGATCTACCGATTACCGAACCCTCACAGAGCGGTGTGAGCCACACAACTTGATAGATGTCTGCAGAGGATGGGACAGAGGTGCCATGTCATTTGAAGAGACCCTTACTTCCAGTCAGCAGAAGGGCCCATAACTACCCCCTTATTCAACAATGCGACATGACAGGTAGCTGACACACTCCGTAATCCCTGTTACCTACTCCACTAAAGACACGTCTTGCCAGATTCACATACTGTCATAGATGATAGCAGCACACAGACCCAAAAGTCTTGAGTCATTGGGCCAAGATTTTCTGTCGGTACCGTAAACCCCACACCTAGTACGGCCTACACCCACAAATCATTATCTCCTCCAGAAGAGATGAAGGCTGAAACCCTGGAGGCTTGTGTGACTGCCTTTGACAAGTTTCCCAATGACAATGAACACATCGCTCGCTACCTCAAGGTAGGACGTAGGTCCCCTGTACTCTGTAGTTATGGTTGTCGGCCAGCACTTAGATCAGATCTTGCACGACCAATAACTCACAACAATCGGGTTACTGTTACCATAACTCAGCAGTCAGCTCTGTAAGTTACTAGCCCAGGCCAAAGTCCCCTCCACCACCCAGGACATGATGGATAAAAGTTATGGGAGTTGTTGGCACGTCATATCAGGAGAGGGATACGGTTTTGATATAACTCACGAGACACGGAATCTTATGTAAGTTATGGGAGTTGTTGGTACGTCTACGGTGGCAGATTCCGGCCAAGCGTTTTTTTCAGCAAATGAAATTTTTTGTTTGAAATTTTTGAAAATTTTTGAAAATTCTGAAAAAACTTTAGCCAGAATCTGCCACACTCGTGGCACTGGCAGATTCCGGCCAAATGTAACACGCGAAATTTTACACTAAGCGACGCTCATCTTGTCAGATTCACATGTACTGTTATAGCACACAGACCCAAGAGTCTTAATGAGCCAAGAATTTCTGCCGGTAGTCGGTACCGTATTATAGATCCCACGACCTACACTCAGTAGTCTCTACACCAATATTTTATCATCTTTCCCTCCAGAAGAGATGAAGGCTGAGACTCTGGAGGCGTGTGTGACTGCATTTGACAAGTTTCCCAATGACAATGAACACATCGCTCGCTACCTCAAGGTAGGTAAACTGTACAACTACATGTTTTGTCCCATAACGATCAAAGCTCAAGGTACGGTTACTTCACTCCTAGTTATGGCTGTCTGGCTGTACTTAGATCGGGTCGGCAACGCCAATAACTTACAGAGCTAGGTAACCGGGTTAAACTAGTTTACCATAACTCAGCTCTGTGAGTAACTAACCCAAAGCTACGGTACCCATTACCCAAACTCCGAAGCTCCGGCCTCTGGGGCTTAGATCGGATGAGAACCACCTACAACATTAAACCAAAGTCTCTCCTCTCAGGACATGATGGATAAGAGCTATGGGAGCTGTTGGCATGTCATATCAGGAGAGGGATACGGTTTTGATATAACCCACGAGACAAGGAATCTTATGTAAGTTGTTGGCACGTCATATCAGGAGAGGGATACGGGTTTGATATAACCCACGAGACACGAAATCTTATGTAAGCAAACACATCAAGATATTGAGTTAGAAACGAGCAGAAGGACTCTCATGTCTACTGTCCAGAGAGTTGATGTTAGACACACATCCATTTCATGCAGGTACATGTTTATTGGAGGGAATACAGCGATTATTATCTGGAAGTGCTCCTAGCCCCCAATGCTCTGAGGACTAGACAACTACACAGGACACAGATTTAGGCCACATCTCTGGAGGGCTCTATTAGGGATGCATCGCGGTCTCTCTGTAGCTGTACTCTTTGTACACTTACAGTCCAAGGACGTTAAAAATAAATGTATAGCGACGCTAAATAATTGTGTATTTTCCTGAAAAAAATAAAAATGTATAAGTTGAATCGTATCACATAAAACGTTCACACATGATTAAAAAATCAGCCCGGCAAAAGTTGTTGAACCAAAAAGAAATCATGACCTCACACTGAACCAATAATCACAGCTCACACTCACACACTGTCTAGTCTACCAGGTCCCAGATTGTAATTGGACTGTGAAAATGAACAAATTAAATCACCCAAACACCCTTCATGCCCTAGTTCTCCTCCTGGGGTCACCTATCCCTCTCTGTCTATATCGCTGAATCAATTCTGAATAACGATATAATAATGGTCTTGTTCGTAACAAATACATAGCCACACAGTAGCTCATAGTTCATTCGACTTTGGTGACATAATTAGCGGGGAACACACCCTGTTTCCCGTTCACGCACCCTCTCCACCAGTGGGTGTCTGTGTCGTCAAGTATCTGGATTTCTTGGCCCCGTCTCAGGGACATCTCCCCCGTTTCAACGGGGCTAAAGTCGAACAGTGCCTTGCATCTTCGTAACTGCAGGGGATAAGAAGGGGTTATGTAGCTAAGGTGGGAGGAGGAGGAGGGGTTTGAAAGGCTTGGGTAGAAGTTGCGAGATAGCGGGAGAATTAATATATGTTCTAATACCCTTAAAAGATAGGATTGATCAAGGCAAGGGAGAATGGTGACTCCATTGGATAATGGGGGTAAAGGATGACCCATTTACAGAGAGATTGAGTAGAAAGTTAGATATGGGGCGTGACAAAGAAATATGAGATGGTTGGGATGGTAACTGTGTGTGAGTGAGTGAGGTCAGATACCAATTTGGATGAGAAATCAAGTTTTGCTCAAGACGCCGCCGTCACTCCCTCTCATTTCATTGGGTGTGGCTGAGAGAGAGTTTGGAAGAAGCTGTCAGTTCTACAAAGCTTCATGACCTAACCGCCAACATATCACACCCACATTCTTCCTTGTTTATTAGAGAATATCTCTACTTATCATCCAATTATCTCAGTTCATGATGACTCACAACTGTAAAAAACTCCCACCCATAGTCACGTGACTATTCACGTTGCGCGCATCTTAAGAAACACTCCTGTTCTCGCGCGCTCCGTTTATGTTGTGGAAAATTGAACAAGTGCCAATCCGTGACACGACCTGTCACAACAGCGGCTACTCGGTGCATGCAGCATATTTGTACGGCGGCGGGTTCTTTTATCATTTTTATGTAGTGCTTCAGTAGTGCACTATCGGTTGGGGAAATAATAGGTGATCTATAGTTTATCAGTAGCAGTTCTTTCAAATTTCACTACAATCTTCTCCTCGACGTCTCCCGCTATACTATATCTGCATCTCTACCGATATCTTCTTTCTCGTTTCTCTCTCCAGTTCCCTTCCCCTCTCTTTCCAGTCTCTCTAGCCGCTCTGATAATATGAATAGTTCATGTAAGGGTTCATGTGAAACCATGTAAGGGAGTAGGAGCAAATAAAGCATACATAGAGATTTCTCTCTCACCCTTTCTTTCCCTCTCTCCCCATCTCTCCCCTCAGTCTCTCTATCTCCCTCTCCCTCTCCCCAGCTCAGTGAGAGGGAGTCAGCGAGGTAGGTAGAGGGTGCGAAATGTGAGCGTGCGTGACCCAAACTAAGTAAGCTAGTAAGTGGGGTTAGGCAAGGACATAGAGCGGATTGATTAAGAGGATTTGCAGAGTGAATACGACACCATCCTCTATGATCTAGGTACCTGTACTATTCACACTCTTAACTTAGCCAACACGAAACAGTTTGGACAACTCTATGATCTTCCATCTTTCTCTATATTTTCTTCCGTCTAAATGTCGACATTGTATTGTTCATACAATCATGCAACAGCACAATGTCGACACTAAAATAACTAGCGGCAGAGACATTGTTCTAAGTTGCAAACAGCCATGCAAACGAGGTAGAAATTAACGAGCCTCGTTATTATATATGGCTGATAGCCAAATTGCCACTGATTGGGACACGGAAATTGTTTGGATTTGGATTATTATAGATCAGACATGTATGTACAATTGGTAATCAGTGATGGACACTGTCCATTGGACAGTGATCACAATATTATACACACTCAATAATAACTAAAAAAGTAACAGATTCACCCCGGGTTAGTAGTATCTAGTTTTTGTTCTGGAGAAAATCTGATTTTCTCTACCCCCTTACTACTGATAAAGGGGAAGTACACGGCTAAGTGATTTTACACAACCTAGAATTATCTCCCTCTCATTCTCCTTCTCATTTTCTCCCTTTCATTCTCTGTAATTTGTAATTCTCTCACTTTAATTTCCTCACTAGCCTTGTTGCTGCAAAGCTATACCAAATTACTCATGACGTCATACATTTTCCTGGATCTGACATCTACAGCAGTACTGACATGGCACTGATACCACATCTAGTACTGACACCAACTGCCATGCGGTACACGTCGTGTACTGATTACACATCAGAAATTAAAGAGCAGCTGCTTCGATATTTTGATGTGTGGCCACTGGCCCCTTGTACGGTGGTAGACACATGTTTAGACTCATTATGGAATGTGAAGATCTGGTGGTCTTGACGGGTGACAAATTGGTGTTCCGGCTGAACCATGTGTGTGTAGCACAAGCAGAATGGAATGAGGGGAAGGTTCTAGAGTCCAAACCAGGAAAATCGGGGTCCGAATGGAAGGCAAGAATGTGCTAAAATTTAAATTAAAAAAAGTTACCTTCTTATTTGGAGACTTCAGGAACAGTTTGGAGTTAGTTGTTACAGTGTTGCTCTTGTAATACTCAATCAGAGCGTTTAGTGACTTGAACTTTTTTAACCTGAATAGGAAGGAAGTTAAAATATTATGTCATGCCTGGGAAGAATAATTAGCACATTTGAATAAGCTGTGAAATGAAGTTCTTACCACCGTTACTACGTTATGACGTGATGTGGGATTTGTGAATACATGATACAAACACAATTCCTAATATGGAATGGCTTTAATTCCTTATATGGTGAAATGTTTTTCTCTGAAAAATATTGAATGTCATTTGTCATAGGAAATATAAAGGATGTGAGAATATGTGAGATGAATGAAGAGAACTAACAGTGTGAAGAGAGAAAGGGATTTACAGTCAAATGGTGGTTTTGACAATATTAGACGCACACGTACATTGTACAACAGTTGACTGGACAGTTGCCTAAAACACAAAATTACAGTCGAATTATTGCACTTCACCGTGGCTCACTTCTTGCCTTGTTCGACCCTCTTTTGAACAAAACAAGTAACTTCTTTAGAAGCATAGCAACAAGTTCTCTAATAATAAAAGTCTTGTTCTAGATTGTGCCGATCTATAAACCACAAACGGCCCCGCTACTTCCCCAATCCCCTAGTTTTCTCTGTGAGAGGTAAAAAAATCTCTAGTAGTTCCAGAACACCCATCGCCCCATCTAAATTATAGGGGCAGGGGCAGGGGGGCGGGACAGCATTTAGTTGCTAGGGAAATAGAGAAGTAGGGGCGGGGCAGCATTTAGTTGCTAGGGAAATAGAGAAGTAGGGGCGGGGCAGCATTTAGTTGCTAGGGAAATAGAGAAGTAGGAAACACACAGACGCCTGAACAGCAGTATGAAAACACACGAATGATGATGAATTGATCCTGGACTAACAACGAGTATAAACAGGATAGGAAGAAGTGTTTGTAACTCACCAAATGTAGTACAGTCCATCCTTGTCAGGGAGTAGTTTGAAATGGTGAACTGACTCTTTACCACTCCTAACAGACAGTGAGAAGGCTCCTGAAATACAGGGAGGGGGTCAGTGCACTGCAGTGAGTAGTTGAGAGTAGTACTAGTCCTGAGAGTGAGTAGTTGTACTATTGAGAGTAGTACAAGTCCTGAAACATAGAGTGTACTGAAATATAGAGAGTCGGAGAATGAAACTTTCTTATATTATATTACTGAAGTATCGGGATTGAGTGAACGTAGTGTGAGCATTAAGAATTCTCGGAAAGTGCAGTAGGAGATAAAGGGAAATAATTTCTGTGAGATAATCGTTGAGGGAAACACGACTAGACAAGTGATGATTTGTCGACAGAGCGAGAGGGATAGAGAGGGATATAATGTGATGTTATATTTACATTACGAATAGGAATAACCCATTTTGATTTGGCGGACCAAATCTAACCGCCCTTTAGATTCTCTGATTCTGAAATCTTTACTAGGGATGAATATGAAACGAGGAAGATAACACTTGTTCGTATAGATCTATGTGACCGTGATGGTTGTGCACTGTACTTTAGACCCCATGTTTGTTTGTGTGTGCTGTGTAAAGTGTGAAACCTCCCACGGACCCACTTGCTGTTATAGATATAGCACTGAGCTACTACTACTGCACAGGTGGCGGTGGTGTCAAAATGATTTGAAAACATTCAATCACCGTCATTTCTCTAAACTTTTTCTATCCCTCATACTGGACATATTTTGCACGTTAAAAACAATTTTACGTCACCAGAATAAACATGAATCATGATTATTATGCATGTTTAGAATATTCGATCTTCGTATGTGATCTGTAAAGCTTTTAACTTACAAGGGGAGCAACATAATTGCCTTTTACGAAGCAAATCCTTGGCAACATCCCTATTTTCCCTCCCCCATGTATTATTTTAGGAACTGTGATCAGCTTGATAAGTGGATAGAACAGTATGATTGTCTGAGAAGTAACAAGTAGAAATTCCACAACGAGCTAGAGATGGTATCATACAACGAGGAACCATATCATGAGATGGGTAACAAAGTGATGGAAACAACGAGACAAATTTCCTAATGTGCACTTACAAAAATAAACATTTCAGCCCTTTAAATACCAGACCTATTCCAACCCCCTCACCACTTCTGGCGATATGTTTCGACTACTACTTCTATCAGTCCTGGTTGCGGCTGGGATCGAGGTGCTCCATGCCTTCAAACATGACGACGACTTTGTCTTCCCCCTGGACATGCCAAAAACTGAGAGGAGATGCATGAAGAAATGTGGGTGTGATTTTGTTGAGGGAGAACAGGAGCAAGCTGACTGTAGGGTGGAGTGCCATTACGATTGTCTTCTGGATTCTCAGAGAGAAGAGGTAAACTTAGAATTTATAATAATATCTCTGATCATAACCGCCAAAATAGTCTTATCTAATATCTATGGCTACATAGTTTTATTTTTAGGGCTTTTTTAACACCGTGGATGTTACTTAACCGTACAAACTTCCGCAGACAAATGCCAAATTCGCGAAGGAATTTGGTCAAAACATTGGAGATATTGGAGTAGTGGCGGCCGCTGCGATGTGGAAGGATACATTTGGGGATTCAGTCGATGACCACAAACCACCACCCCCTCCACCGCCCCCTGAAGGAATGGATGGACACCACTCCCATCCTCCACCACCGCACCACGGGGAAGATGGGGAGCATCCCTACCCACCCCCTCACGATGGAGAAGATGGAGATCACCCGTACCCACCACCACACCCTGATGATCTAGAAGATGGTGAGCACCCCTACCCACCTCCGCACCCTGATGGAGAAGAAGGAGAGCACCCTTACCCACCACCACCGCCCCCACATGGTGAGGATGGTGATATGGAGAATGGAAAATTCCCACCACACGATCATAGTGACCTAGAGGATGGAGACCATCACCACCCACCACACCCTCCCCCACATGGCGGAGATAAGGATAAAGGTAATTAGACTCATAAGGGTACCGTTTTTCCTTCCAAGTTCTCTCCAGTTTTTGACAGAGCGCCGAAGTGACACCTCGATGGCTAACTAAGTTCGTTTTATTCCAGGATTCGATGGCTAAATATAGTAATTAATGTTCGTTATATTCCAGGATCAGAATCAGATCAGGGAGGAAAAAAGAAGAAGGAGAAGAAAGAGAAGAAGAAGAAGAGTGCTGCTGAAAAGGCTGCAAACAAGAAAGAGAAACGGAAGCACAAGTGCATGGATAAGTGTATGAAGAAGTGCACGAAGGGTCTGGAGAAAACGAATGAGGTGAAAGATGGGTGTGAAAATGTTTGTGAAACTGGGAAATGCAAGAGGTACTTCTAATTGCAGTGGAGAGTGAATTTGTGTTGATGCTATTACTAAAACAATATATATAGGACAGTACGAACAATGTATCATGTGTTGTTAGTAGTGACAATATCGTAGTAACTAAATTAAATTTGTCGAAATTTTAGTTCAATTGTTTAGTTGAAGTTAAAGTCTTTGCTCGCTTTTCTTGTTTTTAAACAAAATATATAAGGATGGCAGAGGGGGAAAGAGGTAGTGAGAATGATAGAGGGGATGAAGAAGAAAAAGAGGTAGAAAAAAGAGGGAGAGTGAGGGAGAGTGTGTGTGAGAGAGAGAGAGAGAGAGATAGAAAGAGAGAGAGAGAGAGAGATAGAGAAAGAGAGAGAGTATGTATGTTTGTTTATGTTAAAGTAAGGTATGCACTTGACATGCTATATGTGCTTGCGAAAGTGTTAAAACACAGTAGCACGAAAATGATCAGCTGTCTCATTGATATGGTTGTATATCCAATTTAAACCCTTATAATAAGCATATAATACTGAAAAAGTGTTATTTATTGCCAGTTTAAAAATAGAGTCAAAGCTTTTTGATAATTCATAAACTCAGCTAGTTGTCTAGACCGCCTAATGGCCAGCTGCAGCTGACGCAGGAAACTTGATATTCGATCAAATGGTGAAACAGCTGAAGGAGAGAAATTTTGAGATGAAAAGGGAGAGAAAGAGAGAGGGGCTACGTGTCGGTTTGTGGTAGCACGAGAAAAAGGGACACTCAAAAGTTGATTAATTTACTCTCGACTGACACCCTCCTCTTCTGCTTCAAGCCACCCTACCATCGACCACACAGCTTGAAGCTTGTTATGATTAGACACATGTTATAAAATGTGGGTGTATGCCACTGGAAAAATGAATGGTTTTGTGAACAACATCATACAGAGATCTTAGATCATGTTCATATTTGACTCTCCCTCTTTTTCTCTCCATCTGTTCCTCTGTTCCCCTGTTCATCTCATTATCTTTCTACCTTTATATCTCTCTCCCTCTCTCACCCTCTCTGTCTATGTATCTCTTTTTCTTAATTAAAACGCCACAGTGAATACCCGATACAGTTGTTACATCACATTTCCATATGCCTCTCTCTATCTCCCTCTCCCTCTCTCCTTTTTATTCCCCCGTTCATTTCCAATTTCCGCATTTCTCTCCCAATTTTCTGCTCTACAGGGTTTCTTTTGAACACACACACACACCCGGTCGCACAGTGGTTTTTAGGTGGACATAGGAAAAAAAAATTTTTCCTAAAAATGATGCTATCCGATGCCTTTTTGGCCGTAGAATTCAATGCAATGCGACCCACTGATTAATTGCGTCAAAATCGATGCGTTATTTGAGTTTTTCGTCGTTTTTGTCTGTCTTTTTTTACTGTCTTTTTTGACTGTCATTTAACTTGCACGATTTTAGGACGAGACAATAAATGGACATATTCTTCAATGTATGTTGTCTTAGTTGGGCAATTGGATGAAATTTCGGAATTTCTGAAAATTTTTGAATTTTTTTTTTCGGAAAGTCGTTTTTCAGCCAAAAACAAAACATAAAGCTATGTCATACCACGAGTGCCCTCGAGTGCTCACGGGAGACCAATTTTTTTTGAAAGGCCATACAAATATCTATATTTTGGTATATGGGGCACCTTTGGAAAGCCTTGGAATAAATGGGTAAAATAGAGTTGAAGTAAGCGTGTTTTTCACTTTAAAAAAACTAATTTTTATAAATGAGTATCTGAGACCCGACTTGACATGTTTTCCGACCTATTTTTGCACGTAAAATCGATTGCCATCAATATCGGAGCTCGAAAACCATGGCATCATATGGAAAATTGCTATTTTGTGAAGAAATCCATTTTTAACCTAAAAACGGAAAAAA
>AVPN01000068.1:71117-82249 GCA_000695325.1 Pleurobrachia bachei | reverse complement strand
CCCTCCCCCTTTTAGCCCCCCCCCCTTTTAGCACAGTTTTAGGACACACGCTCCTCTCCTGCAGGAAAATAAGATACTGGTATCCTACGATGGGTCAAATGGGACTATCGTACTGACTGGGCGGAATTTGCCTAGCTCGACCCTCTTTTCGGGTTTGAACCAAACAAGACAGAGTGGGATGGAGGAAGCAGGTCAACTAGTTACAGAGTTCTTTCAGTCAATACAGTCAATAGTACAGGTAAGTTAAACATACAAAAACAGAGTATTGGATTTTGATGATCACCCGGAGACCAAACAAACAAACAAACAAACAAACAAACAAACAAACAAACAAACACCTCCTTTATTACCAGGTTCACCTCCCCTTTACAAACGATGCCCTCCTCCAATCCCTCCTTGACACCCACTGTGGAGATTGGGACACCACTTTGCCTGAGGGTAATCTTAGGGTGTCCTGGATCAACACACATGAGAATGGTCTTGTAGTGTACGGGGGAAAGGATAGGGTTTGGAGAACTGTGGAGGAGCTGAAGGAGAGATTCCATTTGAGGTTAGTTCCGAGAAGTAAACAACCAATCAGAACTCGTTATTTAGGTCACGTGACTGGTTATTCAGCCAATCAGGGACCAGTATTTCCTGATTTGGTCGGTTCATCAACCTTCTTTTACAGTGACTGGGAGAGAGTTAGGATAAAGTTGGTTAACAGGGCTACCATGAGTCGAGCAAAAGGTGCCCTTAGAGATGCCTTTAGACACACAATCCAAGACAAGTACACCCAACAGGTAGACCCCTCACATTGTGTATTATTTCTGTTTATTGTTTGTATCGAGCCCACTTACTTTCTAATATTTTACCCCTTACAAATCCCTTACAAATCCTTTACTTTCTAATATTTTACCCCTTAAAATCCCTTACAATACTTTACCCTTCCTTCAGTTGTTGGTATACAACGCGAGTGAAAACACCCTAACCATCAACTACCGAAATGTAGAGGGCGTGTTAGACCACACTCTAGAAGTACTGGACCAGACTATTGGGATGCAGCAAGTGATACACGTGTCTGAGGTTCTACCCTTTACTGTAACTGAGCAGGGTTGAAGAACCATCATGTCTTGTTGAGTAAGGGGTAAATCATGCGTCAGTTTTGGTGATCCGTGGTGGTAGATCTCGCCCCAGCTATGAAGTGTTGTTCGTACCCTCGGAATTGTTTGAACCCCCTGGCCAGGGTGAAAGGTATATTTGCAAGTGATACCACGTAACCCGACTAAAATTTAAATTGAGCGTTTGAGTTATAATGTTTGTAATTAATTTATTACCCTGTTTTGCAGAGAACAATCTGATTTAGTATACTGATCTTCCTGCCTCCCTCCTCCAGACACAACCCAGATCCTCCCCTTTCTAACCCCCCACTATAATCTAGGCAGGTATTAATGTTAGATACATCCCAAATCCTCCCCTTTCTAACCCGGCCCCATCACTATATCTAGGCAGGTATTAATGTTAAATGTTACGCAACCTAGCGTCCCGACTCTCCTCTTCCACAAACAGATACACCAACAGATACCTCACCTCCTCCTCCACAAACAGATACCTCAACAGATACACCAACAGATACCTCAACAGCTTGAGTTACACCAACAGATACCTCAACAGTTTGAGTTACACCAACAAATACACCCTTGACCTCCACTTCAACAGGGAGTCTCTCCAAGAAACTGTCGCAGCAGTCTTCCCGGACATCCCCATAACTCTACCCCCAGCGGGCAGCCAGCTCCGTATCTCAGACATCCAAACTGACAACCCCGAAGTAGCAGAGTTTATCGCCAACTACTATGGACAGTTTTCTGAGACAGTGATCCCGTTCGGGGTACCGGTGGGGAGTCTACACAGGAAGATCTACACACCAGATGCACTGAGCAGGATATTTAAAGTTGGCAAGACGTACAAATATGTTGAATTGATAGGTGATGGGTTTTATCTAGTGGTTCAGAAGAAATACATGAAATCATATACCAAGAGAGTGAGGGACCTACTACCTGTATTACAGAGTGTCACTAGTGTAACACTAGATAAACCTACACCCTGCCCCATTGTTGATAAGATTTGGAGTGCTTTCAATGCCTCTGGGAGGGTGGTTATTGAGGAGGTTGAGGGGTGTTGGGTGGTGAGTGGATGTCAGCACGATGTGATTATGGTCAGTTGGATGTGTAAGGGGTTGGAGGGCTATAGGAATGCTGCTGTGACATCATCCCTACATGACTTGGATATACACCAGCTATCAGATAGTAAGAATCAGGAAATACTAACAAACAAACAAACAAACAAACAAACAAACAAACAAACAAACAAACAAACAAACAAACAAACAAACAAACAAACAAACAAACAAACAAACAAACAAACAAACAAACAAACAAACAAACAAACAAACAAACAAACAAACAAACAAACAAACAAACAAACAAACAAACAAACAAACAAACAAACAAACAAACAAACAAACAAACAAACAAACAAACAAACAAACAAACAAACAAACAAACAAACAAACAAACAAACAAACAAACAAACAAACAAACAAACAAACAAACAAACAAACAAACAAACAAACAAACAAACAAACAAACAAACAAACAAACAAACAAACAAACAAACAAACAAACAAACAAACAAACAAACAAACAAACAAACAAACAAACAAACAAACAAACAAACAAACAAACAAACAAACAAACAAACAAACAAACAAACAAACAAACAAACAAACAAACAAACAAACAAACAAACAAACAAACAAACAAACAAACAAACAAACAAACAAACAAACAAACAAACAAACAAACAAACAAACAAACAAACAAACAAACAAACAAACAAACAAACAAACAAACAAACAAACAAACAAACAAACAAACAAACAAACAAACAAACAAACAAACAAACAAACAAACAAACAAACAAACAAACAAACAAACAAACAAACAAACAAACAAACAAACAAACAAACAAACAAACAAACAAACAAACAAACAAACAAACAAACAAACAAACAAACAAACAAACAAACAAACAAACAAACAAACAAACAAACAAACAAACAAACAAACAAACAAACAAACAAACAAACAAACAAACAAACAAACAAACAAACAAACAAACAAACAAACAAACAAACAAACACCTCCTTTATTACCAGGTTCACCTCCCCTTTACAAACGATGCCCTCCTCCAATCCCTCCTTGACACCCACTGTGGAGATTGGGACACCACTTTGCCTGAGGGTAATCTTAGGGTGTCCTGGATCAACACACATGAGAATGGTCTTGTAGTGTACGGGGGAAAGGATAGGGTTTGGAGAACTGTGGAGGAGCTGAAGGAGAGATTCCATTTGAGGTTAGTTCCGAGAAGTAAACAACCAATCAGAACTCGTTATTTAGGTCACGTGACTGGTTATTCAGCCAATCAGGGACCAGTATTTCCTGATTTGGTCGGTTCATCAACCTTCTTTTACAGTGACTGGGAGAGAGTTAGGATAAAGTTGGTTAACAGGGCGTCCATGAGTCGAGCAAAAGGTGCCCTTAGAGATGCCTTCCGACACACAATCCAAGACAAGTATACGCAACAGGTATAAGACACCACACATTGTGTGTTATTTCTGTATGTATCGATCCCTTAAACTTTCTAATATTTTACCCCTTACAAATCCCTTACTTTCTAATATTTTATACCTTACAAATCCCTTACTTTCTAATATTTTACCCTTCCTTCAGTTGTTGGTATACAACGCAAGTGAAAATACCCTAACCATCAACTACCGAAATGTAGAGGGCGTGTTAGACCACACTCTAGAAGTACTGGACCAGACTATTGGGATGCAGCAAGTGATACACGTGTCTGAGGTTCTACCCTTTACTGTAACTGAGCAGGGTTGAAGAACCATCATGTCTTGTTGAGTAAGGGGTAAATCATGCGTCAGTTTTGGTGATCCGTGGTGGTAGATCTCGCCCCAGCTATGAAGTGTTGTTCGTACCCTCGGAACCCGACTAAAATTTAAATTGAGCGTTTGAGTTATAATGTTTGTAATTAATTTATTACCCTGTTTTGCAGAGAACAATCTGATTTAGTATACTGATCTTCCTGCCTCCCTCCTCCAGACACAACCCAGATCCTCCCCTTTCTAACCCCCCACTATAATCTAGGCAGGTATTAATGTTAGATACATCCCAAATCCTCCCCTTTCTAACCCGGCCCCATCACTATATCTAGGCAGGTATTAATGTTAGATGCTACGCCACCTAGCGTCCCGACTCTCCTCCTCCACAAACAGATACCTCAACAGATACACCAACAGATACCTCACCTCCTCCACCACAAACAGATACCTCACCAGATACACCAACAGTTTGAGTTACGCCAACAAATACACCCTTGACCTCCACTTCAACAGGGAGTCTCTCCAAGAAACTGTCGCAGCAGTCTTCCCGGACATCCCCATAACTCTACCCCCAGCGGGCAGCCAGCTCCGTATCTCAGACATCCAAACTGACAACCCTGAAGTAGCAGATTTTATCGCCAACTACTATGGGCAGTTTTCTGAGACAGTCATACCGTTCGGGGTACCGGTGGGGAGTCTCCACAGAAAAGTGTACACACCAGATGCACTGAGCCGGATATTTAAAGTTGGCAAGACGTACAAATATGTTGAATTGATAGGTGATGGGTTTTATCTAGTGGTTCAGAAGAAATACATGAAATCATATACCAAGAGAGTGAGGGACCTACTACCTGTATTACAGAGTGTCACTAGTGTAACACTAGATAAACCTACACCCTGCCCCATTGTCGACAAGATTTGGAGTACATTCAATGCCTCTGGGAGGGTGGTTATTGAGGAGGTTGAGGGGTGTTGGGTGGTGAGTGGATGTCAGCACGACGTGATTATGGTCAGTTGGATGTGTAAGGGGTTGGAGGGCTATAGGAATGCTGCTGTGACTTCATCCCTACATGACTTGGATATACACCAGCTATCAGATAGTAAGAATCAGGAAATACTAATATCAATGAATGAGATCTGTTCAGGATTAGATAGGGAGGAAAATTAGAAAAATATCTGGCGAGGGCCGGGCTCGAACCGACAACCTCTGCATTACATGTACATTGCTCTAACCTTTTTCTAATTTTCCTCCCTATCTAATCCTGAACAGATCTCATTCATTGATATTTAACCAAACCATTCTTCCAACACCGTGATCTGCCCGCTGTATGTTTCCCCTTTACTGTTGTACAGTAGGGCGTGTATGTGTGAGAGAGAAAGTGAGATTAGCAGCCAGAGAAGATATTAAAAAGCGTGTTCCGACCAGTTCTCAATTCTTAACCCTTCACTGCATGCTGATAGATGTTCAAGATAGTGGTGCGCTGAAGAGGAGGGAGGTGGGCTGATGGCGGAATCATGGAGGCTAGTAAACGAAATCTCTGGGAGGAAGGACAAGCACCCCATCCAAATTGAAGGAGCGTCCCCAGACGATCGGAAAGCCAAATGGTTCAGCCACTTCCAGTCGCTCCTCGGGACAGAACCACCGGATGAAGAAGATCAAGACATCCCGGAAGTGTTCCCCCGAGCTGATATCTACGATGGCCCCTTTGCTGAAGAGAGAGTGAGGGACCTACTACCTGTATTACAGAGTGTCACTAGTGTAACACTAGATAAACCTACACCCTGCCCCATTGTCGACAAGATTTGGAGTACATTCAATGCCTCTGGGAGGGTGGTTATTGAGGAGGTTGAGGGGTGTTGGGTGGTGAGTGGATGTCAGCACGACGTGATTATGGTCAGTTGGATGTGTAAGGGGTTGGAGGGCTATAGGAATGCTGCTGTGACTTCATCCCTACATGACTTGGATATACACCAGCTATCAGATAGTAAGAATCAGGAAATACTGGTCCCTGATTGGTTGATAACCAGTCACGTGACCTGAATAACGAGTCTTGATTGGTTGTTAACTTGTTTTGGTCGGTTCCTAAGTTTTTGTTTCCGCCACTTCTGCTCTCCGTCAGGAATCGACCGAAGCAAGTAGACAACCAATCAGAACTCGTTATTTATGTCACGTGACTGGTTATCAGCCAATCAGGGACCATTGTTTCCTGATTCGGTCGGTTTCCGCTCTCCGTATTTTTGCTGTTAACTTTTCTTAGAAATCATACAATTCCTCCCCATTATTTCAGAAGATTTTTTGAAGGTAGAACAGTTGAGAAAATCAGCCCGGCACATGTTTGGGGTAATCATCCTACCAATAGACAACACTAACGTTCACTTTGGATTCAAGAAACAAACCAACCAAGAATCTTTCAAAGTAAGTATGTAGTAATCTGTGTTTACACTTGATCATAGCTGGATCGATCTTATCCTGATCCCATGCGATCCACTGGATCTACACTAGATCTACCCTCCAGGGCCCTTGATCGTCAGGAACCGACCAAATCAGGAAATACTAGTTCCTCATTGGCTGATAACCAGTCACGTGACCTAAACGAGTTCTGATTGGTTGTTTACTTGTGTCTTTTGGTTCCTGATCTTGAGTTTCCATCCTTCCAATAAACCCTTTCCCACCCCTTTAGAAATGGCTGCACGACAAGCTGGACAACTCCTATGTCGCACTGTCCGAAGACTCCATCTACTCCCAGTTATTCCTCAAGAAACATTCCAAAAACCCACTGGTACGTAAACTACTTAGCACATGATAAATGTTAAATGCCTTGCCCGACCCTTTGGTTACGAAGCAACCCCTCGGGCGACTTTCGCGTGCGGTGCGCGCTGGCAAGGGGTTACTTCGTTACCAACTTGACCCTGTAGTTTGAACGAAACAACAGTGTTGCGGGTATCTAGGCAAGCTTCAGTTGAAATTCCATTATTTTACATTTCTCCAGGTGACAGTGTCTGGTGTACGTGGCTCTGGGAAGCTGATTGTCACCACACCCCGTAAACACCCCAATGGACAACAACTCATGGACACCCTCAAAGAGCAAACCACAACCTACAAATTATCTCCAATTGATGAGATCTGTATTGCTAAATTTGGGCATGATATCGTCATGACAACGGATGAGGCGGGCGGCGGGGCGGCGGTTATCGACAATGGTGTTCTGTATTGTACCGGGGAGGATGGGAGGATGGATGACAGAATTATGGAGTTCCTTAATTCTCTAACTAAATCAGTTGTCCCTGTGGAAGCTCTGTGGATGAAAATGGACGTTATTGATGCTTACTTCCGGAAAGAATACAAAGGTCTCTACCTCTATCCTGACTTTGATGGGAATCAGATATATCTGTGTGGGGTTGGTAGTGAGAGAGTGGGTGCCATGGCAACTGAGATTCAGGACTTCGCTGAGAGTCTGGTAGTCAAGGAGATTGATATAACGGGGTATCCTGCTGCAATACAGAGAAGTTTAGCGGTCAAGATGCCCAGTTTAGTTAAAAGTAACGCCAATTCAGGGAACAGATCGGAGGTAGGTTGTTTCAACACCTATATCCTCGAATTCTGTACATTTTTCTGGACATGTTGTCTTGCTACGCAGTCTGTCGATCGCCTTCCCTTGATCCGGGCTCGCGTAGCTCTAACCGGCCCCATGTGTGAGAGCCGACAGACCGAGACCATTCAAGCCAGACGGTGCCAAGCTAATAGCTCCCCATGGGTATCGTATTCTAAACAACCTATATTCTTCCTTCACCAGGCATCGTGGTTAAAGTATAAGATTAAGAAAGGTAAAAGGATAACCCTGATAGGGGATAATGCCACGGTTGAGAAAACTCTGGGAGAAGTGGGGGAGTTCTTGGTTACTTTACACAAGGTTACAGTGGCTGTGAGGGATGTAACAGATCTATCAACGTGGCACACACTTCTTCTGTAAGTTTGATAGGAACCGACCGAATTATGAAATACTGGTCCCTGATTGGCTGATAACCAGTCACGTGACCTAAATAACGAGTTCTGATTGGTTAAGTTTACTTGTTTTGGTCGGTTCCTGGTAAGTTTGAACAGCTCAGTTTCACTGTAAGTGTACCTTGCTGCACATTACTATGGTGATCGGATGACCTCATGGGGGCAAGGATTTAATTGGGCCCACATTATTCAAAATGATTCACCCTCTCTCAGAGAGAAATAGAAATCAAACACACTGTTTCCTCTCTCAGTAAAACAGAAAAGCTAAGGGAAGAGTACCCGAACGTGGTATGCACGGTGTCCCGACCTGAAATAAAGTTCTCCCATCCCTCTGCTGTAGAACTGTGCGGACCGAATCCAGATGTTGTGGAGGAATTCCGATATAAATTACAAAAGGTATTCCATCCCACATCTTTTTTTCTCTTGAATACTGGTCTGGAGATATATATTTGACTAGTTTCGGTCGTTGTTAAAGATTATATGTATATGTCTCCAATATATTCTTATTACCAACATATCTCACAGCTTGTAGATGAGTATCCACTGAAACCGAAGAATAGACAAGTGTACAAGAAACATGTTAAATTTAATTCCATTGACAAGCGAAATCATTTCTTCATGATACAGCCTCCTCTATATAACGTGAGTAGTGCCAATGAGAGTCAGTTCGTACACCCCGTAAACACCCCAATGGACAACAACTCATGGACACCCTCAAAGAGCAAACCACAACCTACAAATTATCTCCAATTGATGAGATCTGTATTGCTAAATTTGGGCATGATATCGTCATGACAACGGATGAGGCGGGCGGCGGGGCGGCGGTTATTGACAACGGTGTTCTGTATTGTACCGGGGAGGATGGGAGGATGGATGATAGAATCATGGAGTTCCTAGATTCTCTAACTAAATCAGTCGTCCCTGTGGAAGCTCTGTGGATGAAAATGGACGTTATTGATGCTTACTTCCGGAAAGAATACAAAGGTCTCTACCTCTATCCTGACTTTGATGGGAATCAGCTATATCTGTGTGGGGTTGGTAGTGAGAGAGTGGGTGCCATGGCAACTGAGATTCAGGAGTTCGCTGAGAGTCTGGTAGTCAAGGAGATTGATATAACGGGGTATCCTGCTGCAATACAGAGAAGTTTAGCGGTCAAGATGCCCAGTTTAGTTAAAAGTAACGCCAATTCAGGGAACATATCGGAGGTAGATTGTTTCAACACCTATATCCTCGAATTCTGTACATTTTTCTGGACATGTTGTCTTGCTACGCAGTCTGTCGATCGCCTTCCCTTGATCCGGGCTCGCGTAGCTCTAACCGGCCCCATGTGTGAGAGCCGACAGACCGAGACCATTCAAGCCAGACGGTGCCAAGCTAATAGCTCCCCATGGGTATCGTATTCTAAACAACCTATATTCTTCCTTCACCAGGCATCGTGGTTAAAGTATAAGATTAAGAAAGGTAAAAGGATAACCCTGATAGGGGATAATGCCACGGTTGAGAAAACTCTGGGAGAAGTGGGGGAGTTCTTGGTTACTTTACACAAGGTTACAGTGGCTGTGAGGGATGTAACAGATCTATCAACGTGGCACACACTTCTTCTGTAAGTTTGATAGGAACCGACCGAATTATTAAATACTGGTCCCTGATTGGCTGATAACCAGTCACGTGACCTAAATAACGAGTTCTGATTGGTTAAGTTTACTTGTTTTGGTCGGTTCCTGGTAAGTTTGAACAGCTCAGTTTCACTGTAAGTGTACCTTGCTGCACATTACTATGGTGATCGGATGACCTCATGGGGGCAAGGATTTAATTGGGCCCACATTATTCAAAATGATTCACCCTCTCTCAGAGAGAAATAGAAATCAAACACACTGTTTCCTCTCTCAGTAAAACAGAAAAGCTAAGGGAAGAGTACCCGAACGTGGTATGCACGGTGTCCCGACCTGAAATAAAGTTCTCCCATCCCTCTGCTGTAGAACTGTGCGGACCGAATCCAGATGTTGTGGAGGAATTCCGATATAAATTACAAAAGGTATTCCATCCCACATCTTTTTTTCTCTTGAATACTGGTCTGGAGATATATATTTGACTAGTTTCGGTCGTTGTTAAAGATTATATGTATATGTCTCCAATATATTCTTATTACCAACATATCTCACAGCTTGTAGATGAGTATCCACTGAAACCGAAGAATAGACAAGTGTACAAGAAACATGTTAAATTTAATTCCATTGACAAGCGAAATCATTTCTTCATGATACAGCCTCCTCTATATAACGTGAGTAGTGCCAATGAGAGTCAGTTCGTGACAAGATCTAGTTCGTCTGAAAAGCAGGAATCGACCGAATTAGGAAGTACTGGTCCCTGATTGCTTGTTTCGGTCGGTTCCTGCTCAAAAGTATGTCTGTTTAAAACTATAATGTTTTGCTAGGCGTGGGTGAAGGTAGTGAAAGAAGACATCCAAGACCCTGACAATGATAATGGTGTTCTGATGGTCGAGGGAAACTGTCAAGCCAGCGCTCACTTTGCAGCCCAAAGGGTGGGTGTTTTAGATCTGGTTACAAACTATGACACTATATATTTATAGGTATAGATGAGATGATTTAACGAATTTATTCACTTGACTTCACCCCCTCCGTCCCAGATTGAAAAATTCGCTAAAAGCATAATAGAGGAAGATGTGAAACTACCTGACACACAAATTGACCAATTGAAAAATAAAGTCCTTACCAGGGAACAGTAAGTTAGGAGAGAAGAGATCAAACTCAATGTATTTAGTACATTTGCGGGTATACATTAACATTAAACCCGGATTTAAAGTGATAAACCGGATAGGATAGTCAGGATAGCCTAGAGGACACTGGGTATGATTATCAAATCTATATACGGGCTATACGAGTTATCTGGGCATGATTACCGGAGTATTCCAGCTCGCATCGTATTCGCCGGAATAATTTTTCTGAAAATTTCTATTCTCCGGGCTATCCGGGTTCATGCATTCCCCCTGCTATTCAAGTTTTTAAAATAGATTTCAATGACAATAATATGTATTTTCCCTTCAGTTTCAGAAAGAGCGTATATCTACGTGAAATAGACGCGAGGAATCTCCGAATTACTGGAACACCGTCTTTAATTCACCAGGTATACTGTTTCTCTCTCTCTCTCTCTCTCTCTCTCTCTCTCTCTCTCTCT
>AVPN01000068.1:40166-56358 GCA_000695325.1 Pleurobrachia bachei | reverse complement strand
CCCTAATAAAGTTGTGACTTGTCACTGTAGTCTTGCGGAGTGAGTTATGTAACTTGTCACCGCGTGGTACGCGCACCAAAACCATCATAGTTCACTCGCGGCTTGGCAACGCTTAGCAACTCTTGCGGAGGCGCGATTGTGACTTGTCACCGCATGGTTTGCAGTGCGCCGAGGTGCCGCGCGGTGGGAACCATGCTGGTTCTGGCACGCGCACCACGTGGTGACAAGTTACATAACTCACTCCGCAAGACTACAGTGACAAGTCACAACTTAATTAGGGATCCCTATTGCACTCAGCTCCGTTGATTTTTCCGTCCTCTAAAACTCAAAAGTTCTGTCATTTTGTGCTACAAATAACTATTTTTATCTTCTTGGCTTGATGAAACAAACTGTATGTAACTCCCACTTCAGGCCAGCATTTTTTAATATATCAAATTAATTTAAGTTTCGTAAAACCAACTTTCGAATACATCAAAAAGGTCAAAGTTACTTTGGACGGTGCTAAAATAACTTCAAAAATCAAAAACATGCCAAGTTAAATACAAAAGTCTGTGTTGTTGATTTAAAGTTTATTAATCACGTAAATTTTCTTTGGTTTTGTAGTTCTTGAGAGGGTTCATTCGCACAGTGCGAGCAATGCGTTTCGATAGTGTCCACTGCAATCACCCTGTATGTGTGCGAATTGTTAAGAAAGAAAGACACATTTGTTTAGTTTTAGTGCCATACAAGCTAGTAACATCAAAAAAGATATTCTTATTGCATATACCTCAATGAAAGATTGTAGTGTTTGTCCCTTGGAAATGACCTTGAATTCTTCCTTTATCTCCTCCATATCAATCTCGCTCCGCCATACCATCAACCGTATCAGTTTGTTATCATTGGTACCCAGGCCCTTCATTGACTTGAACAGCTGGTCAGCGAAGTAGTTCACCGGGTTCTGGATTACCTTTACTGTGTTGGGGACATGTGTGGGTTGGTGTCTTGAATTGTTTGTATTCCTTTTTTGGATGTGGGTTTGGGATTTCTCGCGGTGGTCTTTCTCACCAACGCGAGAAATCCCAAACCCACATCTGACATGTACCGCGAGCGGAGTTGCCTCATCGTAACTGTCAGGCTATTGAAGATCGGATTTATGATATAACACCTACCGATAGCGATGAACCGGACCCGACATAGAGGACTGTAGAGGTCGAACTATGAGAGGAGTTCCAGTATGTTTGAAATCTGAGAGGAGAGCAGTTTGTTAACACAGTGTTCTGTGAAAGCTTCTGTCAATTTATTTGATTTAGTACCATTATATCGTTGTCTATCTTGTTAATGAGAGGAGCAGTTTTTTAACAAGAAAACAGACAACAGTTGTTATGTTCGAACCCTCCTTTACATTTGTAGACACAGTCTATCTAGGCAAGAAAACAGCAGTGGATGGCTGGTTAATACTACCTATAAGCCAGAGGTTTTAAATGTACAATGACTATCAATCAACGTCGAGGACTTGTGACAACCCAGACTCACCCTACGGTAGTACTCAAACACTCTGAGAAGATGTGCCGGACTTCTCATCACGAGAATCTTATTAAAAACAGCAGTGTCGGTCCCAACTCTGGCCATACCAGCCTTATATAGTGCCTGGAAAGAGTATTGGAGTAGTGGTCAAGTCTAACAAACCCTACGAAAAGCCCAAATCTTTCTCAATTTCTCCCTTTCTTACCAGGAACCGACCGAAACAAGTAAACAACCAATCAGAACTCGTTATTTATTTAGGTCACGTGACTGGTTATCAGCCAATCAGGGACCAGTATTTCCTTCTTACCTCTCCATCTGCGACAACTTTATCGCTTGCTGACTCCGTGGCACCGCTCCTTCTTCCCTGGGCGAGACCCACTAGAACCCGTTTTAGGGTGCCCATTGTATCCCCCTGGATTTCACTCTCCAGCTGCTCTCCCGTCACTAGTGGATGGGATCACAACATCTTATAATATTTTACAGAAATAGTTTACACTTGCATTACCAATACAATCCGGTTATACGAGACTGGAGCCAAGAGAGTGGGAGAACCTTAAATTATTTTCTTTAATAGACTATAACAGTGCACTGACGTGACCAATAGTCGGTTTCAGGGACCAGTATTTTCTGATTACAACTTACAGTTCTCATAAGCTGCACGTATCTCCTGTATCTCTTCATTGGTGGCACCCACCAGCACATTGATCAGTGCACCCTCATTCGTACCAACACCCTGAACAGTGATTTGTTAATATGTGTCAGTGATGTTACAAGTGGTTTAGTGATGTTGCAAGTGGTTTAGACAGTAATGTTGACATTTGGTAGGTACATGTTCTGGTTGTGCTACTACTAATCTCACATGACTAACATGACAGAAAGAAAATATTCAGCTAGAATTACACATGTCGGGTTGTACAAACTACAACGTTACATTGTCTTAATTTATACAGCAGTTGGATACATCTAATATGTAACGAGATAAAATGTAACTTGATACAAAATGTTACAATTTATCATACAGGCTTCCTACTACAGTCGGACCCCGATTTAGTGGCCACCCCGATTTAGTGACCAAAACCCTAAACCCTTTCCCCCGAGGATGTCACTAAATCGGGGTCCGACTGTACTATCAATTGTTAACCCTAAACTGTGTGCAATGTTACCTTGATAGCATTTCGACACACCAACGCTAGGTAGTCAGCCTTGGATACTGACAGAGCCAGGAGAACGGCTTTAAAGTTACCTCGTGTCTCTCGCCTGATATCGTCTAACATCAGGGACTGTTAATATTAACAATTAATTAACAATTAATCAATTGAAATAAAATCAGTAAAATGGAGGATAGTGCCACTATTTAAATAACAGTGATCCAGTATATATTACTTACCTTCCGAACATGGTTTTATATGTGGATGTAATTTTAACTCTCTGATCTGCACTCCTCTTACACATTATCCTTATAAGGGCTGCCCCATCACATCCCAGACCTTTAAAAGCGGCCCTCAGTGCATCGGAATCCGCCTCTGCGTCAAAATTATCTGCCGTTTTTACAGTTCCACCCATTATAGTGGAGCTAGACGATGGGGTAATTAATTAGCAAGACGGGGTTAGGGGTAATTACTTAGTTAATCAATTAGCAAGCAGTCAACAGCGAATAGCAAGGTTCGCCCCGTCAGAACTTTACTACACATGAACTTGTCAGATTGCAATCGATTGCGCGACAGATTGCACTACCCCGCTCGCCGGCCTCTGGCCTGCGAGCGGAGCGAGGGTTACGAAAGTAATAAACATGAACACACTTTCGAGAGCAGGAATCAACAATAAAGCATCATAAACACGAAGCATAATCTGCACAACGCACCAAAAATAACCCAAATGTAACACTATCAACGAGTTAAAAGCATGAATAATCACATGTGTAAATTATAGCGAAGTGGAATAATGTGTGACACTACCCTAGAGCATGGGTTAACCCGACAATCATGTCTATAACGAGTAGTCAATCAGATAGACAGATTCTCTCTCTCTCTCTCTCTCTCTCTCTCTCTCTCTCTCTCTCTCTCTCTCTCTCTCTCTCTCTCTCTCTCTCTCTCTATCTCGCTATCTATCTCTCTATCTCTCTATCTATCTCTGTCTGTTTTGAGATGATCTATATTTTGTCCATTTAGTAAATCTAATTGCCCTCATCTCTCTCCCATTCTCCCTGGTCTATTAATTAAACCGCCCTCCAGTGGTGATGTTGCAGGAAGTATAAAATCACACCACCCTTAGAGAGAGGAGCCATTTAACGAGTTTGTGTCATTTATTGAAAACAAAATTACTCCACCTATTACCTAATTGGAAACAATCCGGCTAGATGTGTAACATCGTCGGAATACATGAACATAATACCAGTTCCTGGGTTTATAAGAATTTTTTGACCTTTGGTTACCCCTCAAATATCTCACACAAATGATGGGTGAAACTACAACAAGGCACTATCTACCAACATCGACCCTAATTTTCCCTAATTATACTCACATACAAATCCCTTTCTAGACTCTAGACATGCTCAACCGGGGCCAGGGAGCGGAGATAGGGAGGATAGGTAGTCGGAGTAACACTGCCCCTTTCCTCCTCATGTTGCTTTTCAGCAAACTGTTCTTTGCAAGTGGTACTTTTGTTACATTCGATATTCTACAATCCGCTACACTACTACAGGTGAAATGAATTTTCGAATATTTTGAAGATGTTGCTGTTCAAACAGTCAAACCCCGAATTTGTGGCAGAATAATCCTCCCCCGGATATAGGAAATTAACAGTATTTGACCCCGATTTAGTGGACACCCCGACTTAGTGGCGAAAACCCTTTCCCCCGAGGATGCCACATAAATTGGGGTCCGACTGTATAACTAATTTTGTAACTATAATACAATATATTTTGTTTTGCAGGTGGTTAGTACCCAGATATGTCTGACAGCGGTATTGTTTGTGGTTCAGTATCAGCCCCTCAAAATAGTGTCCTCCCTGACTAACCAGAACAGGGCTAAGGTGAGTGTTTCACAGTCACCCCTCTTTTTGCATACATACCTCAATTGTCCATATCATTACAACATATCTTTGATTTTCCTTGCCCCGGATAGTGCTCTACTCAGTTCAAGAGGAGCTATATACAAATTAAACAAGGAAGTTCAAATTCAAATTTGAACTTCCTTGTTTAATTTGTATCATTACAACATAATAATTATGTTGTTATTATATCATCATGAGACTCATATATCAAGCTGAGCAACTAAACAACTGACAAAAAACGAACCATTGCAGTATACAATTAAGTATAGTCTAACTATTGATTAATTGACTAATTAATAGGACGGTCGTTAGCTAAGACTTCACTTATGCAAATAAGTCTGATGAGATTGACGAACTGTGAAGGGGGAAATTCGTGATTTCATTTCCGGAGTTGTGGCAGAGCGGAAATAACCAATTCTTGCGATGATGGTCTGGTACTGAATAATTGAATCATAGATGTGATATGAGAGAAAGAGAGAGAGAGTGATTGTGTGAGAGAGAGAAAAAAAAGATAAGTGTTCCCAAGATAGATTTTGTCCAATAGATCAGGTAGCCAGTCATATATAATCAGATGACAAATAAAGATATCAAGAAAGGTAAAGAGAGTTAGTAAAAAGATAGAGAACAGTGAGAAATAAGATAAGTGAGAGTGAGATTCAGTTAGATGATAATAATAAGACATAATATGGGTATAATTAACCAGATATTGTTTCACAGTGGTAGCCACCAGGAACCGACCGAAAATAGTAAACAACCAATCAGAGCTCGTTATTTAGGTCACGTGACTGGTTATCATCCAATCAGTGACCAATATTTTCTTTATTCGGTCGGTTCGTGGTAGCTACTCTTTGAAGATCAGATCATTTCATAATTTGTGGCAATATCATTTCCGTCAATGATTCAGAAATAACTCATCCAGCCACAACCCATAACTTATCACATACCACAATTAATATATAAAATTTCATACAAATCTAACACCCATCCCTTTTTCTCTCAGTTGTTAGAAAGTACTATACCAATCTAACTTTACACCCTCCCTCTCTCTCAGTTGTTATTTAATTCCCTCTGGTACACGGCTATTGCTGTCCTCCCATAACACCCTCCCTCTCTCTCAGTTGTTATTTAACTCCCTATGGTACACGGCTATTGCTGTCCTCTAAATATAACACCCTCCCTCTCTCTCAGTTGTTATTTAACTCCCTCTGGTACACGGCTATTGCTGTCCTCTAAATATAACACCCTCCCTCTCTCTCAGTTGTTATTTAACTCCCTCTGGTACACGGCTATTGCTGTCCTCTGGGCTGCTGGACTCCGTCAAGTTGGACCAATACGGGCACTACTGATATTTGAACACCATGAACTTGTCGTGCTGGCGTGTGTCTCTTATCTCCTAGGAGGTTAGTGTTACTACTTGTTAATTTTTATTTTATTCCACTAACACATGAACATGGGCCGGTTCTTTTAAACAACATCACAAAATCTAGGATTAGATTGAAGATTCACTGTGATATTTTATGCCCCACAATGGTGTTTGAATCTGATACTGTCCCAGGTAATGATAAGGACAAGTCCCGGGGTGCCCTTCTCTTTGTGGCTGGTCTGTTGATGTTGTTGTTCCTTGACAATGATGGGCAACTGAACACACACACTGAGGACAGTGGGGAGAGTCCCTCTGTACACCTCGTATACGCTCTACTCGATCAACTAGGTGGGGAATAACGGTAGAAATAATTATGGGAGTTAGAGTAGTCATAGAATACAGGAATATCCGACCCTGTCTCGCCGCCCCGAAGCATTTAAACAGGAAATCTGATTTATAATGACTGCATGACATAATAAACTCTCCCTCTCTTTCAGGTGTTCCTGATCACAAACACGGTGTTTTGTTGCTGGTACTAGCTCTCATTCTCTCTGCACTACAGAAGAACTATCAGAAGAAGTTGGCCGTCGAAACAGGTGTGTAACGTATTTGTGCGTGTAACGGCTAGTTTGCACTTTATACTGTGCAGTTTTTTAGATATATCGCAAGCCATTTCCGATAATGGCAACTAAGTTGTGAAGACTCAATAAAGTATTATCCCTATCCCCCCAGGTGGAAACAAGAAAGTCCAGTCCCTGACCCTTCTCCTCTCTGGAACCCTCCTCTCACTTCCCACTCTTCTGGAATGGTTTGCTGGTGCATCCTCCTTCTCCCTCTGGCTCACCTCCGTCCTTCCCTGGTCAATCCTAGTCGCTATCTCCATCTCAGCCAACTACCTGGTCGAGAGTGTGTGTATCAGTAAATTGGATACAAACAGAGTGGTGAAATACTCTACCCTAGTCCTACTACCTGTCACTCTGGTGATCGGTTACTTCTGGCACGGGCCTCTGATTATCGTTGGATCGGATGATACGACTCTCACCTCACCGCCTCACCACCATATCTCCGGAGGGGTTGTCCTGTCTGCTATCCTCCTGGCTCTCTCAACTGTGAGGCTGTCTAAACCATCAGGTCTACATCATGGGACATTTATAGGGTATACAGATACGGGGCTACCGATGTATACATTTGATAAACGAGCAGCGGCATCTCAGGTCATTCCGTTCATCAAGTTAACTCTGACTCAGATAATGGCTAACTCTGACTCACGTCACATATTCTACTTCCTCTGCATCAACCTATTCTTCTGTGGAGTTGAGCTGCTGTATGGGATCTGGACCAACTCTCTCGGTCTCATATCCGATGGGTTCCACATGTTATTCGATTGTGCGGCTCTACTTGTCGGTCTCCTGGCCGCCCTCATGCAGAAATGGCCCAAAACCAGGGTTTATTCCTATGGGTTCGCACGTGTGGATATGTTATCGGGGTATGTCAACGCTCTCCCCACGATGGAGTTTAAATCTTATATATTATCCCCCAGGTAATGATAAGGACAAGTCCCGGGGTGCCCTTCTCTTTGTGGCTGGTCTGTTGATGTTGTTGTTCCTTGACAATGATGGGCAATTGAACACACACACTGAGGACAGTGGGGAGAGTCCCTCTGTGCACCTCGTATACGCTCTACTCGATCAACTAGGTTAGTTTTTGGTGGCATCGTTTTGGAACGATACGAGTTAAGTTATAAGGGTGACTGCGTCACCTAGGTTAGTTTCTAACCATTAGAAATTACGGGAATTATAATGGGGGGTTAGACATAGAACACAATAATAATCGACCCTTTCTCACCGCCGGGGGTTCGAACATGGCAAGATATCTAATTTATAATGACTACATGGCATTTAAACTCCCTCTCTCTCAGGTGTTCCGGATCACAAACACGGTGTTTTGTTGCTGGTACTAGCCCTCATTCTCTCTGCACTACAGAAGAACTACCAGAAGAAGTTGGCCGTCGAAACAGGTTTGTAACGTGTGTGTGCGTGTGTAACGGCTAGTTTGCACTTTCCACTGCAGTTCTGCAGATATATATCGCAAGCCATTTCCGATAATGGCACCTAGAAAAGTTGTGAACACTCAATAAATTATTATCCCAATCCCCCCAGGTGGAAACAAGAAAGTCCAGTCCCTGACCCTTCTCCTCTCTGGAACCCTCCTCTCACTTCCCACTCTTCTGGAATGGTTTGCTGGTGCATCCTCCTTCTCCCTCTGGCTCACCTCCGTCCTTCCCTGGTCAATCCTAGTCGCTATCTCCATCTCAGCCAACTACCTGGTCGAGAGTGTGTGTATCAGTAAATTGGATACAAACAGAGTGGTGAAATACTCTACCCTAGTCCTACTACCTGTCACTCTGGTGATCGGTTACTTCTGGCACGGGCCTCTGATTATCGTTGGATCGGATGATACGACTCTCACCTCACCGCCTCACCACCATATCTCTGGAGGGGTCGTGTTGTCTGCCATCCTCCTGGCTCTCTCAACTGTACGTCTCTAGAAACCATCAGGTCTACATCATGGGACATTTATTGGGTATACAGATACGGGACTACCGATGTATACATTTGATAAACGTGCAGCGGCATCTCAGGTCATTCCATTTATTAAGTCAACCCTGACTCAGATAATGGCTAACTCTGACTCACGTCACATATTCTACTTTCTCTGTATTAACCTATTCTTCTGTGGAGTTGAGCTGCTGTATGGGATCTGGACCAACTCTCTCGGTCTCATATCTGACGGATTCCACATGTTATTCGATTGTGCGGCTCTACTTGTCGGTCTTCTGGCCGCCTTAATGCAGAAATGGCCCAAAACCAGGGTTTACTCCTATGGGTTCGCACGTGTGGATATGTTATCGGGGTATGTCAACGCTCTCCTTCTCTGTGTAGTTGCATTCTTTGTGTTCACAGAGGCGCTAGAGAGGTTGTTTGACCCTCCTGAAGTTAGTACTGACAGACTCCTTATTGTTAGCGTGGCGGGGTTACTGGTGAATCTGGTGGGTATATTTGCGTTTAGTCACGCCCACACACACGGTGGTGCACCCTGCACTGGTCATGATGCCCCTCCTCCCAAACCTAAGAAGGAACAGTGTAATGGGGACCATCACGGGGGACATGGACATAGTCACGATGGAGGACATGGACATGGTCACGATGGAGGACATGGACATAGTCACGGTGGGGATGGAGGCGGACACGGACACTCCCACGACGGGGGTCATGGACACAGCCATGGAGGTGGAGGATCACATGGTCACAGCCATAGTGGAGGGGGATCACATGGGCACTCTCATGGCGGAGGTGGAGGGAGTGAGAACCGTAATCTACAAGGTGTTTTCCTGCACATAATGGCGGATACCCTGGGAAGTGTTGGGGTAATCCTTTCATCACTGTTTATCGAATATTTCGGGTGGTTGCGATCTGATCCTTAGACGAGCTACCACTAACGATAGGAGTAAAAGGAGAGACAAGAGGGGGAACTGAGGGATAGTGTGATGGTACTACTGCAAAGGGTACCTGATGAGAGGGAAGGTACATTCAGTGAAGCACTCGACTCTGTAGCTGCTATGGACTCTGTGGTTCAGGTGCTAGACCCGCATGTCTGGCAGTATTCTAGCTCTAATTTGGTGGTGTCACTGAGGGTGTATGTGAGTGCCACTGCCAACGAACAACAAGTCATTAGTCGGACAGTTGAAATTATGAAGGAGCATGGGTTTGGGGAGGTCAGTGTCCAGGTGGAGAAAGAGTTGTTTAAAAAGGCCATCAAATCTTATGGACCATCACTGCTGGATACAGCGGGAAAATACGGGTTAGGGCAGTATAGCAGGGGCTATGATAGTGTTTTAAAACTCCACCATTAGGTTTGATAAGGGGAGAGGGTGTTATTTAGGTGTGTGTAGATGTTGTGTGAATGATATGCAATTATTTGATCTGAGTGTGTTTCCCCAAAATATTGAAATGTTATTTTTGAGATTATCGAGTTATACTATTTACTTCCTTCTTCCCTCCCCTAAACACCCCCATATTCAGTTTACATAATGTCACTCTTCATACCCCCCTCTCGGCCTCATGTGGGAGCTGCACAACACACGTCACACAATCCCCCACCGATCGGAAGGTAACTGAACTATGGCACACTAGTATGTAACGCGCAAAGCATAAAGGGGTAGATTGGTGGCGCAACACTGCAATATCAGAACAGATGCGATGCGATCGAACGTGGCAGAGGGGGATCTGTGTGTGTGCGGAAGGGCAGTGAACTGAGAGACGCTTTGTTGGTAGCAGATGGTCATTATGTTGCAATATATGTGTGTTTTTAAGTAGGTACGCAGGTGCTCTAGCACAATCTGATGGCCTAATTCTTGCTGATCAACCTACTTGTTGTGTACTCCTCCAACACGTTCCGAGAAAGGACCATAGCTGAAAACAGCGAAATTAGAACGAGTTATTGTTGTTCTTATCATTTCCTTAGCTTTATAGTTTCAGTGGAGACCTTAGCATTCTTCAAATTAGAGGCCCTTCCATTTCCAATCCCTAAATTTTTAGAATTTCAGACAACCATCATTCATCCCCCTTTCCCTATCCTCACCTGGTTTTTATCCGTTTTTACCAAACCCTCACTCTTATAGCATGATGATGAATTCTGTACATGAGATTGACCGCTCAAAGGACAGCTCTGAATGGTACCTGGTACAGACTACAAAACCTGCCGCCCTCTGTCTGTCGGTGAGTTTTTCTTTTTTGTTGTTGCGGTGTGTGTGACAATGCAATGATGGTTTTAAAATGCACATGGATATTGAATCAATGATGATACACGATGAAAAGAGATAGAGAGAGAGGGGGGAGTGGATACTTTTTTAAACAGTTAAACTACATCATGAACATCATGAGCTCTGTCCTCTCTAAAAGATACGAAGATCGATTAATATGAGCCGGCATCATTCACTAACAGTAACTTTGACTGATGTTCTCTCTTTCCCTCTATCTCTCTCTATTCTATTCCTAGCAACTAAACAGTTTTATGTAGTGGTCATTGTGTATGCCTCCATATTTTTTACGATAATCGGTATATTCAGACAAGTTTTACACACTTGTTAGCGTCCGATCCTAGTGCATACTGCATGTGTAATGGAGGAAGATAGAGATAGAGGGAGAGAGGGATAGAGATAGAGAGAGATAAATAGAAAGAGAGACAAGTAAAAGAAGGGAGATAGAGAAAGAGATAGGCTCTCCCTCCCCCTTCTAGAACACAGTAATCTAGACACATCTGAACCAGTCGTGAGTTCACATTTAAACTGCTTGTCATTTCGCGCTCTCACAGCTTCTCATTCACTAGGCATAGCACGCACTAGATTTACATCTCTCTTGTTTTTCTGTCATAGTTCCTTGTTCCAACAACATTCCCAGTTACCTATGGTCGGGAACTATCAAAACCAGGGTCAGATTCCAGGTACAGTTGTTTTGTTCAACCCGGGGGCGCGTGAATGGCAGTCTAGCTTGGCAAGTTAGATAGTTGGGTCTTATTTGGAATTTTAAAACTAACTGTGAAGTCTTACTTGGAATTTTAAAACTAACTGTAAAGTGTGAAATATATTGGTCTGGCTGATTTCAAGTAATAGTTTTTTACAGTAATATCAGTAGAGTGCAGAGAGAGTATTGTGAGAAGCTGTAAAGTCAATAGTGTGCAAGATAGAGGGGGGGGGGCTATTTACTCAGTCATGAAAGGTTACGTCAAGGTAACACGAACACTGATATATTAACGACTTTGTGGTTTCAATAGATCTCTATCGCACAATACACATGTTCATAGTATAATGTATATCATGCTTTTTAGTTTGCCCCTCTAACCCCTGTTTTGAAAGTACATGTTTATAAATCCTCTCCCCTGACATTTAGAAGTAACCATGGGCTCTACAGGTTCTGTTCCAGGCTATAACCAGCCTCCCCTGGGTACTGTCTGCAAGAAATATACCTCCTCCCCTGACTGCTATAAACGGTTACTGGGACTGAAACAGAAACATTATGTGTCAACAAATAATCGGCTGTAGACAGGACTTGACAGTGGAACCAACGTTGTTCGCCATTCAATGAGAAAATTAGAACGTTAATCAAATTCTTATATGTTGGCTCATTTAAGCAGTAGTAGAGTCGATAACTACATCGACTCCTCCCAAATGTTCCAGTTTTAGTAAAATCTGTTTGGAGCTTCGACAGTAACTCTATTTGACTGTCCTTATCTGACTGTCTTTGACTGACTCATATTACCCCTACACAGTTCCAAGAAAAGAAGGTTCATTTTGGGAGAGGAATGAGGCAAGGAAGACCAGAGAACTACGATGTATTACGATCGAAAAGGATCATGAACCGATACTATACTCCACTTACACTGTCCTTCAGAAATTATGACGAGGTAAAAAGAAGCGGATATTCATTTGATGTAGACAATGGGAAGGATATGATTTGAACGTTCTGATTCTGTCAGAGCATTGGCCTGACCGAATTCTCGGAGCGCGCGAGAACTGTGGTCAGAGCATTGGCCTGACAGTTCTGATTTGGCCAATCGTGACTGAAAACAGTCCACTCACCTTTCTCCGTCTCTCCAGATAGAGTGCTATATAGAAGAGTACAGATTACTAAAGACGCCTGGTCTTGGTATACGAGACGTCTATCCGACTGGTAGAGCCACCCTGGGCCCCTCCTACACACCTTCCACTAATAGCTCCCTGGGCACCACACAAAGCTCTAACAACCCCACCGTTGAGAGCTTAAAAGTAAGTTTTAGTATAACTCAGATTTGGTAGCTAGTTGTCCCCCTTTCGTCTAAGTCTCAGGTCAAGCACACGGTCTGAGGTATCCCAATTTTTGGCCCCTCTTTGAATCCTAATAATAACTCTCTCAGCAGATGACCTCACGAATCCCGCTTGCACCAAGGCGTCCCAAGAGTGACCACCGAGCAGTCCAATACCTCAACAACGCCCGTCGAACTGCGGACACATTAGGAGCTGGTCCCCCTACCAGGGTTGCAATAAAGATACCTAAGTGTGAGAGCACTAAAAAGAGTAGGAGTCTGTTTCCTGTGATATTATCACGGTATAACTCTTCACTGACATTTAGATAAAGGGAGGAGGACCTCTCCTTTATGTGATTGTTGTTGATGATAAACTTATTGTTGATGGTGAATGTCTATGTTCTAGTAAAATAGGGAGATGTTAGTTATAATATGAACAGAGTGTTGATGATAACGGAAGAAAAAAGAAGAATTGTGAAAGAAGTTAAAAAGGGCAAAGGAAGTCCAAGATTATGTATTTGTATTTATTTGGAACAGTTATCATGATTAGTATCATGGTTATTATAAACTGTGAGATGGGGACCCGACCCAGTCCCAGATATTGTGCTAGGTTTGTTTGCCAACAATATGAGTGGCGTTTGAGTTTTGCGGTTGTTTAATTGTATGAAGTAACAGGGAAGCTGTATTTTGTACGGTGTATATTTTGACTAAAAATTGTATTTCAATCCCTGTTATACGAGAGTTTCAAGCATTTTCCGGTTTGAAATAGCACATGGATTGCAAATGATTGGAGAGCCACAACTTTACAGCATGCTGACAGACCGATTTGTTTCCATTATAATTCCTAATTTATTTCCACAAACTCACGGGGTTTTGGGTTGGTGAATAATTGTAAATATATAGTATATTCATTTATTTACATTGTATAAATCTGAAAAAGTATAGTGCCCCCACCTCTCTGCCTGACTCTTCTGCCTGGGGCTATTCTCTCAGCACTCTGACAGTATTTCAATTTGACAGTTTTATAGTTTGAATAAACACATCACTGTCATGATTTATAGTGTCATTGCCTATGTCCCTCTATATCGCAGAATTCCAGCTAGTGTCTTAGAAAGAAGGGTCGAGAATCTGGGACCCGCCCCGTCCAAAAACTCGAATGGTGTAAAACATCTCTAACAGCTCGGGTTCTGGCTCTGCACTTGTTATCACCCTGTGGGAGAGAGACAGGATAAAAAGTTATATCTGAAATGGGACGCTTATTCTTATCTAAAATCACAGTTCAATAGCGCCCTAAAGTCACAGCTGTTCATTTCCCCTCAGTATAACATCTACCACCCCTCCACTTGAACAAAACAACCCCCCCCCCAATACCACCACCACAGTACCAGTACCACTCCCCTCAACCACTCACCATAGTTTGAACTCGTTCATCCTTGCCCAGAACATCTTCTCTTCGTACTCAGGACCATCCTCCTGGAGAAATAATAAGGTAGAGAGAGTGTGATATAACTTATAGATACAACATTCATGAATATCATTGGTTGCGACTTGCCGACTTAGAGAGTGTCTTATATACCTTATAAATTTTATTACATTTACATGATGACATCATTAATGTGCTAGGGTAATTTATAGATCTGCCTACCTTTTTGGTTATTTTGTTGAATTTCTCTTCTGTCACAAGGGTCTTGTCCATAATCCAATCCCACAATCCCTCCATAATGCTGTTTACACGCTCCTAGGTAAAATAGGAATAGTTACCAATAATGGCCTGTTCAAAGGACTGCAGTACTGTCTGGCGCCGCAGACCCCATCTAACCGCACTTTTGAGAGAGAATCAAATCAGACAGTTTTTGTATTGACAAGACACACACACTGATACAGTTTCACATACAGTTCCACATACCTTGACGACGTGTAATATGTCACAGCCCATGAGATCCAATACAAGAGGCTTGCCATACCTTATTGCACCCAACAAAGCCAACCTAAACACGGATATAATGAATAGTTAGAGTTGTAAAAACTGTTTAAAACAGACAAGTACAACCAAACTAAAATGAACAGGAGTACCAGGATGACTTGGTGCCCGTGTACACGTGTGTGGGGATCGCACCAGGTGTCTATGTCACCAAAGGATGACCTACCTGATTTTGTCAGGTTCCATGTTTGCAGGATTGGCTGCATTTAGGTAGTTTGTATCAGTATATCGCACAAACACAGACACCTGCCCTGTCTCGTCGATCAGTAGCGGCCACCTCCCGTCCTCAGATATCTTATTGCCCACATCCCGAATTAGGACATCCTCCAGATCCCGAATTGTAACTTTAACTCCCTTCTCCTCTTGTTCCGAGCCCTGGGAAGACGACATGACTACAAAATACACACTGAATGAGACTGAGAGAGAAGTGAGGGGACTAAAGCTGGGATTAGTGTGCAAGAGTAATTTGGTAACCATGACAACAGTCTCAGTGAGAGGGTAGGGGTAGAGACTGAGAGAGTATACTTATAGAGACACAACACAACACACTGATTGCTAGACTGAAGACAGATAACTGACGATGAAGTGGCAACGTGTTGTCTTCTATGCTTGACAAACCGGTAGCATTGGATCACACACATTACGTCTGTCAGAGAGCAGAGACAAAATGTGGCCGGCAGGTTAATCCATGGCATTCGGGTAAATTTTTTGCCGAACCCGGAACTCTGGAGGGGCAAAGGTTTTTCTTCACCAAAGTGTAGTCTAAGGGGTCCTCAATCACCAAAAAAAAGTTTACATCCCAGAAGTGTGGGATAAGGGTCGTAATTGGCCATAATTGGGTACGGGTGTATTTTCAGCCTGAGCCCAAAACCATAAGTACCCTTAAAATAGGAGTAGGGACAAATCTGAGGGCACTAAAATGTGTAGCGTCCTCGCATCAGTGGGGGTAGGTGCCGGAATTAAGTCTCTATCTTATCTGGTTAATTAGATTAATTAGATAATTAGATAATTAGGTTTGCGCATAGCCGTTTTGGCCATATCATGGCTATAGCCACTTAGGAAAGGAGTAGGGATAAAACTGAGAGCACTAAAATGATCAGCGTCCTCGAATTAGTGGGTGTAGGTGCTAAAATTAAGTCTCTATCTCATTTGGTTAATTAGATAATTGGAAAATTAGGAGTGCGCATAGCCGTTTTGGCCATATTATGGCTATAGCCACTTAGGAAAGGAGTAGAGAGAAAACTGAGGGCACTAAAATGATCAGCGTCCTCGAATTAGTGGGGGTCCAACCGTTTAGCCGTTACTTGGCTTTTAAGGTGCTGCAAATGGCCAAAAATCGGGCGTTGTACCGATTTTTTTGCTCATTTTCAGCAAAAAAGCCTGATTTTGAGCACCTTAAAAGCCAAATAACGGCTAAACGGTTGAAGATAGAGCTTAAAAGTCCGACGTCGACC
>AVPN01000068.1:26339-39899 GCA_000695325.1 Pleurobrachia bachei | reverse complement strand
GCCTTTTCCGGTTTGAAATAGCACATGGATTGCAAATGATTGGAGAGCCACAACTTTACAGCATGCTGACAGACCGATTTGTTTCCATTATAATTCCTAATTTATTTCCACAAACTCACGGGGTTTTGGGTTGGTGAATAATTGTAAATATATAGTATATTCATTTATTTACATTGTATAAATCTGAAAAAGTATAGTGCCCCCACCTCTCTGCCTGACTCTTCTGCCTGGGGCTATTCTCTCAGCACTCTGACAGTATTTCAATTTGACAGTTTTATAGTTTGAATAAACACATCACTGTCATGATTTATAGTGTCATTGCCTATGTCCCTCTATATCGCAGAATTCCAGGATCACAGAATCTTTCTTCCCAGCTCTTAGACCCTGGGCGGGGCAGGTTTGACTCGAATGGTGTAAAACATCTCTATCAGCTCAGGTTCTGGCTCTGCACTTGTTATCACCCTGTGGGAGAGAGTACAATCAAATATCGGAATCGGGAATCGCTGTTCTTTAGGGCCCTATAAAAATCACAAAACAGCTGCCCCACTACCTCAGTTTCACTCCCTTCAGTACCCCTTCACTACCACTACCACTCACCACAGTTTGAACTCGTTCATCCTTGCCCAGAACATCTTCTCCTCGTACTCAGGGCCATCCTCCTGGGGATAAGGATAAGGTTGTTGAGAGAGAGTGCTATATACCTTGTAGTCACATTCGTGAATATTCATTTACATTCATATTTCATATGATAGAGGAACTGTTATTCGATATTTATAGATCTGCCTACCTTTTTGGTTATTTTGTTGAATTTCTCTTCTGTCACAAGGGTCTTGTCCATAATCCAATCCCACAATCCCTCCATAATACTGTTCACACGCTCCTAGGTAATTATAAAATAGGAATAGTGACCAATCATGGCCTGTTCAAAGAACTGTGTTAGATGGGGTCTACGCCGCCAGACAGTACAAATTGTACCAACCAAATCGGACAGTTACTGCATTGACACAAACTGATCTAGTTTCACGTACCTTGACGACGTGTAATATATCACAACCCATTAGATCCAATACAAGAGGCTTGCCATACCTTATTGCACCCAACAAAGCCAACCTTAAAGACGGATATAATGAATAGAGTGTCATAAAACAGACAACCAGCCAGACAGACAAAAATGAACATGAACATGAGCAGGAGTTTTTGAGTTAGTGTTACTCAACAAAACAGGAAGGTAATTACTTGTTACTCAACAAGTAACTACCGGTAATGATGACCAGTACCTGATTTTGTCAGGTTCCATGTTGGCAGGATTAGCTGCATTTAGGTAGTTAGTATCAGTATATCGTACAAACACCGACACCTGCCCTGTCTCATCGATCAGTAGCGGCCACCTCCCGTCATCAGCTATCTTATTCCCTACATCCCGAATTAGGACATCCTCCAGATCCCGAATTGTAACTTTAACTCCCTTCTCCTCTTGTTCCGACCCCTGGGAAGACGACATGACTGCAAAATACACACTAAATGAGACTGAGAGAGAAGTGAGGGGACTAAAGCTGGGATTAGTGTCCAAGAGTAATTTGGTAACCATGACAACAGTCTCTCAGTGAGACTGAGAGGGTAGCAAGAGACATGACACAACACACAGGTCGTACAGTACACACTGATTGCTAGACTGAAGACAGAGCAGCACTGATGATGAATTGGCAACGTGTCGTCTTCTATGCTTGACAAACCGGTAGCATCATTGCATCACGTACACATTTCGAGACAAATTGTGGCCGGCAGTTGCCAGTTTGCAGCGGTCTCTGCACGTCTTTTTCCATGTGAGGTTGCGCGCGTGCAACAAAACAAATTGACAATTTGTACTTTCATAAGAGCAGGTACTTCGCGCAGTACAGTCATGATCCAAGCCCCCCCCCTTCATGATTTATTGATGGCATTAGATGATATTATGAATCAATCAATGAATCAAACATTGGATCAATCATTGGATGATATCATGGGTTCTAATTTTGTAACTGGTCCAAATTTCAATACAATTCACATCGATCACGTTATCGAAAATATCGCGTGCAGCATGGTTCACCAGGAGTGTTCCAGTGGAAACTGATGTCAGGTTACAATTTTGTAACTGGTTAAGCGGTAAGCCTCAGGTTCATTGTTAAACTTGTAAAATACTGTTCCTGTAGGCTGCAGGCATGATCAGTGATCACATGATAAACAAACCACTTTCTGTTCCTCTCGTAGTTTCAGTTTCAGAAGTTGGAGATCCCTTCTCGAATCATCCACCTTCAGTTTTAACATCGTCACAAGGTCTTCCGCATCGTGCACACATTTCAATGTCACCTGGGGTGGTAATGAAATTACCCCTCCGCAAAAGCAATACAATAACAGGGGTGACCTCGTAACCAATTACGGAGGGGATGAGGGATTCAAAGTTACAAAAGAAGAGTGTTTAGAAGCAACTGACCTCTACTTGAGTATCCTTTAAGACACATTTATCATGTTCAAATATCCGCTTCTCTAGCTCGCCATAAGCATGTCCTAACTGTTTCTCGTAGAGCTTAAAAGTCTCCTGGGCAGCCGATATCTGGTCCTGTATCGCATCACATTTCATTTTGGTAAATTCAGCTTGGGCAGCCGCTGTAAAGTGAAATGTGGTTAGCAGGATATTTTTTAGTTACAAAAGTTCTCTCCAAAAGAACTAGTTAGGGATTAGTTACAGTTATATCAAGTCATCTATCATCTCCATGCTCTCCAAATGTACCTACCTCTCTTTTCCCGTTCATCTTCAAGACCTTGAAGTAACCTGTCTGTATCGTTTACATCCCATGATACAAGAATCTGAAGGGGATATGATAGAAATGTGGTACAGGCGGACCCCGATTTATCGGGATGCTCGGGGGAAAGCCTTTTGCCCGGTAAATCGGGGTGTCCGGTATATCGGGGTCAAATACCGTTAATTTCCTAGATCGGGGGAAATTGACCCTCCCGGTAAATCGGGGTTTCCGGTAAATCGGGGTTCCGGTAAATCGGGGTTCCGGTAAATCGGGGTCGACTGTAGTCCGACTGACATTACATTCACAGGACTCCGATTTCGTTCAGTATAATACTCACCTCTTTGATCATTGGGTTGGTAGATATCTCCATTGCGGTAGCTCCATCATCAGCCCTAATACGAGGATCACCCCCACATTGTAGCAGTGCCTGTACTGCCTCTAGGTGGCCACCAAAAGCTGCCCTATACAGTGGGGACCTGCCATATCGTCCTATTGAATTGGGTTCACTGCCCTGCCCAACAAGCCATTCTATCACCTGCAGCAGGGAAGGGGTATAATAGGACTGAAGACGATAATATGATATTTTGTTCAATTTCTGGCTGTTACATAGCTGGGTGGTAATTCCCAGATTTCAGAAAACAGCATGTGTCATTTGTAGTAACAATTACTCCAATACATACCTCAGCAGCGCCCCCTGCAGCAGCCTCACTAAGAGGGGTATAGTCATTTGCATCTTTACAATCAACTAGATCCAGTTTCTTCCTTGCCAACCTTGTTGGGTGGAGATCTGGGATGTTCTTCTCCCAACCCGATACTGCCTGAAATATTTCCATCATAAAGAGGGTTGAAACAGGTATGTATTGTCATCATAAAGACATAAAATTTCAGGGTTCTGCAGATCAAATCAAGCCAGCAAACGATGAGATGAAAGTTATAACATTCACAAACCGTGATACAGCATCATCAATGGTACTACTACTGTATCATGATGATTCACCAGTTACCTCAGATATGATTTGTTGAATGTCCTGTAGTTCCCCATCGAATGCATGTTCCAATAACATTTTCATTCTTTTCAAATGTGCCTTTCTCTCTCGCTCCTGAATGAGCCTTTTCTCTGTTTCCCTCTCCTCCCTTTCCTGTTCTAACTTGATCATTTTGAGCCATGCTGCTTTTTCTGCCTGGGTATTAGTGTGCAATTAGTTGTTTTGTTCAAACTCTCGGAGAAGAAGGGTGGAACAAGGCAAACAATTGATATGGTCCACAATGTTTTTGACATTGATTGAAAGAATGAGAAAGTATATCAAACCTCTTCCATTAGCCTATCCATTTCCTCTTTCTTCTTTCTAGCATCTTCTTCCTTTTTTAGCGTTGCATACCGACGATAATATTTCTGTATTTTTGAAGCCGCTGCCAACTGCTCTGGACTCCATTTCGGTTTCTCAACTTTCTACAAGATAAAAAGGGGGTGGTTATGTTTCGAGATTCGACAAATCTACACAACGTGATCTTATCTCACTACGGCACCCCACGACAAGTCTTGTAAAGGCCGGTTACAACATATCAAACGATTTTATACCTTTGGTTCTGGTTTCCCAGTTTTCCCCCTGGTTGCTGCCCCTCCTCTCGTTGCTGCTCCTCCCCTACCCCGTCCACGAGCAGCACCTCCTCGTACCACACCTCTAGAGGCTACAGCACCCCGCTTAACAGCTCCCCCTCTAACTGGCTTCGGCGGCATTTATCAAAGAATACATACAGTTTAGACTTGGAATTTAGAAAATGTGTTAGATCAGACTAAGATGGCTCTAACCAACAAACAACTCAACTATTTTGGCTATTTCAAAACCCTTACCATAGCCCTTACCCTGAATAACTGATTATTGAAACGCTAAACGCCGAAATTTTAACGTTTCCCTACAGAGCGTGCTAAGCTAGCAGGCTAAAACATGGCCAACGCTGCAGTCAACACCCTATAGTTCCACCTTAGTGGCAACTGGCATGTGCTACCGTTCAGAGCAATGGCCTGACCCTATTCTCATTTCTTTCACGCATGAGAACTGTGGTCAGAGCATTGGCCGGACAGTGTGGTAAATTCCCTTCATGCGCCTACCCCAAAAATGAGGCGGCAGTAGATTTGGCAAACGCTGTGGGATAAGGCAGCGCTTTTCAATTGGCGAACGTTGCTTTTCAAGCTTTTCAAGAAAACTTCTTTTTAAATTTTGAAAACTTTGATTTTGAGTTTGAAAAAAACACGTAACACGCGATAAAGATCGCGATGTAAGTGTAAGGAACGCGCTGTTTTAAATGTTTTAACGTTGCATTTAGCGCCGCGCACCAAGATTTTAAGATCTCAGATCAGTTTTTTTGTCCAAAAAAAATTTCCAAAACTCACCTCGGCCAGATTTTTTGACATGCGCTGCAGGTCCCTAGCGCGCGCGTTTTCAACTCCTCCTTTGTCAGAAGGGCGTGTAGCATACGTCAAGAGCGTACCACAATCAAGAGAGACCAAATTTTTCAAACTTTTCAACACTACTTTAAACAAATTAATTTGAGGTGGCGGCAACCCCCCACCTCACCTGTCAGCGATGTCGAAGAAGGTGAACTGCTTGTTATGCAAGACAGCGAAAACAGGATTTCCTGCCGACGTGTATATTGACCGGGGATTGACATGGTTGTGTGGCTACTGTTTCACGCAAGTCCGAACTAACCAATTCAGATCGAACTCGGCAGAAGAAAAGGAGAGTGATCACCCGAAAGTTGTTAGAAGTTTGGAGCAGGAGTTGCTGAAGTGTCAGAAGCAAGTTATTGAGTTGCAGAAAAAAGTGATTGATCTTCAGGATGAGGGCCTCAGTGCTGCTAAAGCTGTAACAGACACCGTCAAGAGGGAAATTAAATCGTTCTCTACAGTCATTTCGACTAATTATGCTTCTGCTACTGCCCCATCTAAGTTACAGAATGTCATATCTCCGGTTCCTGATAAGATAAAGACTTGATCCAGAGTGCATCGGAAAGAAGAAATTTTTATCTTTCTAACGCTTTTGGTTTCAAGTCTCTATCTCATTAGGAACTGGAACTTGCACGCGCAAATACGACGCAGCGCATGGTGCGCGGAAAGTTTTTGCGCGTAAGCGGTTCGCTTTCTTAAAAATCGCACTATATTGTGTGCAGCTGCTTAAATTTAAAATGAAAATTCGGTGAATTTCATATTTTACGATGTCAAATCACGCGCAAAATGGAACGCGCGAGTTTTTTTCTGTACAAAAGATGAAACCGCTGCCGAATTTCAGCTCTTTCGCCTGCGCGCGCAGTCAATTTTTGCGAGATTTCCGAATTCTCTTCGGTATTTTTTTTCAAAAATGAATTTTAACTTTTCGAACGGACTCAACACTCGTTTCTTGGCACTGTTATTCTTTATTTGCATGTGCAAAATGTGTTTTTGACCGATATGGTCGATTTTCAATATCTGTTCACCCTCGGGGTTTCGCGAAATTCCAGTTTCGGCAATTTTTCGAAAAATCAAGTCAAGTCAAGCGGTAGGTCTTTTCCAAGTAACTTGACTAAGGCCAGCGGGAGTATTGTGTGTTTTTGTAACGCCTTCTTTTACGCCTCATGAACCTATCTCTCCGGTCTCTTATTCTCTTAGTCTCGGGTCTCTCATGTTGTGAGCAGGAAAACTTTTCAACACTACTTTAAACAAATTAATTTGAGCGATGTCGAAGAAGGTGAACTGCTTGTTATGCAAGACAGCGAAAACAGAATTTCCTGCCGACGTGTATATTGACCGGGGATTGACATGGTTGTGTGGCTACTGTTTCACGCAAGTCCGAACTAACCAATTCAGATCGAACTCGGCAGAAGAAAAGGAGAGTGATCACCCGAAAGTTGTTAGAAGTTTAGAGCAGGAGTTGCTGAAGTGTCAGAAGCAAGTTATTGAGTTGCAGAAAAAAGTGATTGATCTTCAGGATGAGGGCCTCAGTGCTGCTAAAGCTGTAACAGACACCGTCAAGAGGGAAATTAAATCGTTCTCTACAGTCATTTCGACTAATTATGCTTCTGCTACTGCCCCATCTAAGTTACAGAATGTGCTCAAGAAATCGGTTGCACCGATCACAGAGGAAGTTGACAGGAGCTGTAACCTTATGATATTCAATCTTGAGGAGGAGAAGGGTTCAGCTGATACAGCCGCCACTGCTAAAGAGGACTGTAAAGCGGTTGAAAGAATTTTGGATGAGTTGAATGAAAGGATGAAACTCACTGATGTGAAGCGTGTTGGAGCAAAGTCTGAGAACAAGACTCGGCCAATGATTGCCACCCTGTCGTCGAGGGAGAATCTGTTAACGTTGTTGAAGAAGGCAAAGGAGCTGAAGCAGACGGAGAATTTTCATAACGTATACATTGGTCCGGACAGGACATTTGAGGAGAGGGAGTTGAGACGTAAAACTCTTGAGTCCTTGAAGAGATTAAGAAATGAAAATCCAGATAAACAATATGTACTAAGAAAGGGTTTAATAGAATGTGTGTAAGATGACACAACACGTCATTCTATTAAACCTTTTCACAAATGACTTTTCAAAGTACACCACAAGTGGATGCGCTTTAGAAAGCAAGTTTTGATCGGGATGACGCTTATTGAAGCTGATCGTGATAAACAATTTATTTGCTCAAAAGCGATTTATAAATGTTCAATATTTATTTATTTATTATTTATTTAAATCAAGAGCGCACCACAATCATGTGATACCAAAATCCAAATCAAGAGCGCACCACATCCAAAAGAGACTCCCATCCAGATCCAACTCTTGAACTTTATAATGGTTTACTATTAGCTTGTTGACAAAAAGCCCCAACCAAGCTAGTGGAAGGGGGATAAGAGCTCAAAAGGGCATACTGCATACGATTTTTTTAACCGGTTCAATTAGTAAAATTGATATAGAAATCAATCTAATCTGTACATAAATTGGGTATAATAAATTAATTCGGATTATTGTTTTCAATCATGTATAAAATGTTAATGTCATTGCGATCACTAAAACTCTTTGGGCTCTGGCCACGATGACTGCATACGATGGTGTACGTGTGATGTCTTTGGGTGAAGTGTTACGTCGACTGAAACCGGGCCGGGGTATGCGGAACAATGTTAACCAATTAGGAATAAGGAAGATTGGGTTATCCTAAAGCTGTATCGTACGGACCTAAATAATAACATAATTCACATGACACATCTCAGTTTGGTTTATCGGATTTGTGCGTTATTTGTTGTAGTTATTATAGTTTATGTTCTAGTTGTTTGGTTCATCTCAACAGTGGAGTCAAAGCAGTAATCTCGCATGCGTGAAGTGTCCCCTGTCCTCTCTCGATGGCCACCTGGAATCCCTGAAGGCATTTGCCTTGCTCAACCCTCTTTCTATGCGCTCACAGATGTAAACGAGGGTTAGAACATATCAAGAGCAATTTTACGGATCACAGAGACAATCACAAATCAATTGATCAGAAACTTCTTCAATTGCCTCATCTTTATCCAAAATAAACGTGTCGCATGCTCGTCGTTTTTTTTGCTGCAAACTCTTATCGGTCCATTTGTTGCCTCTGATGGTGATTAGAATTTAGAGCAATAAAAGTCACGTGCGTAGCGAGGATCGTGTCAAGATATGACCAGTGATCACTTATTTAGACTTCTAGCTAGATAGTAAAGCTCCTCGGTAACATAAAGTAAAAACATAATTATACCGGATAACCCGTTATTCCGGACATTGACATCTGAAGTTTGGCAGGAAACAGCCAAATCTTTTTTAGATTTTGAGCTGAAATGAAGCTCAATAGCGTTTTGGAGGAAATATAAGCCCCTGTTCGAGTTATGTTTTTACCAGTTCCTATTCTTCAATTGTTACTAACCCCAAACCTCCTATTTAGCATTTAGTGTTTTCTAATCCGGCCTCAAGATTTAGCCGCTACACCGCTCAACACCTCCCTACGTCAGATACTACTTTACGATTCTTATCTTATCTCTGACAAACAACAGACCATGTAATAGCAGTTCAACTCTCAAAACAAACGGCACGCTGTTGGTAAGTTGAGAATTATCTCTCCTTTTCTCCCTCCCTTTTTACACACTCCTCTTATGAAAATGAGGATGTGAAAGCATATCCATGTTTTTAGAAAATACCTTCCCATCTCCCGCCCACAATTATATATCTGAAAGTTGAAACAATAAGCAACAAATAACGTCAAGTTTCTTTTTCAGATTTTGTATTCTGCAAATTTTAATGTCTGTCCAAAACGCCCATCATTTCTCTCCTCTCTGGCTTCTACCCACTAAGGTAAATATGTGTGTGTTGTGTACTTTTAGTACTTTGAGTACCTGACCAGTCTTGTCAGTGTGTCACTGTGTGTGACCCAGAGTTGTACACTTAACACTAACTGTGACTAGTCCTTAACACGATTAAAAGGGGTTTGAAACACTTCTTCAAAAACATCAAATAACAGTATTTTGTATGAAGGACTTCTATCACACCTCTCTTGTTGTACTAAATTCTAGTCTGTATTTCTACGGACTACAATTCCCGATACTCACTACTCAATATTAATTAACCTCATGTGTCCCCCTCACTTTATACATGGTTACCACTTTATACAGTTACCCCCTCACTTTATATACAGTTACCATGGCTACATACTGCGTGTCTATATCAATGTAGTACAATATAGTAACTGTTAGCTAGCAACCGAATCGATTACAACATGATTAATATAAATAAAAGTCGTTGATTTCTGGGTGAGTACCGGGAGGTCCGGCTTTGCAACACTCAATGGAGGTACTTAATATATATCCCTGTTTAGACTTTGATATATCCTGTTTAGATTCTGTTTGGACTTTGTATATCCTGTGTATATGCTTTTCCAAGAAGTCGTCTGTCTTGTTCAGCTGGTGTTTTACTTTCTTTCTTCCTTTTGTCCCACCCTTTCTTTTTTTTCCCCCGCTCATTGTTCTATTCATATCAACCCAGGTCCATGTACATTGTTCACACAGTTTCCAAACCTATTGTATCGTAGATGGGGCCTTGAAAAGTTAGGTTATCGGGATAAAGTTAGACACTTCCCTTATTGCTAGCAACTCGATTCTGTACAAAGAGCAGTGCGAAATAGCCGTGCGCGCAGCCAAACACACTTCTCTCGGTAGCTTCTCTCTCTCTCTAGTTTATCAGTATGTATACGGTGGCAGATTCCGGCCAAGTGTTTTTTTCAGCAAATGAAATTTTTTGTTTGAAATTTTTGAAAACTTTTGAAAGTGAAGGTCCCATGCTTCTAACTTGTGTTTGAAGCTTGCACGTGCATGCGCGTTCTTCACATTCTAGGAATTTCAAACACAACATAGAGACATCATCTTTTCACCAAACTTTTAGTTGGACACCAAGGAATGTAACAAGCAGTTGGTTTAGACATTATTCCAACTTTCGTTTTCGTGCACCTCTCACTTTAACACTAACTGTGACTAGTCCTTAACACGATTAAAAGGGGTTTGAAACACTTCTTCAAAAACATCAAATAACAGTATTTTGTATGAAGGACTTCTATCACACCTCTCTTGTCGTACTAAATTCTAGTTTTATTTGTATTTCTACGGACTACAATTCCCGATACTCACTACTCAATATTAGTTAACCTCATGTGTCCCCCTCACTTTATACATGGTTACCACTTTATACAGTTACCCCCTCACTTTATATACAGTTACCATGGCTACATACTGCGTGTCTATATCAATGTAGTACAATATAGTAACTGTTAGCTAATAGCTAGCAACCTTTAGCTAATGTTGTACTAATTATATTTATTTTCAGCAACTAAAGACCCACAGTACCGGGAGGTCCGGCTTTGCAACACTCAATGGAGGTACTTAATATATATCCCTGTTTAGACTTTGATATATCCTGTTTAGATTCTGTTTGGACTTTGTATATCCTGTGTATATGCTTTTCCAAGAAGTCGTCTGTCTTGTTCAGCTGGTGTTTTACTTTCTTTCTTCCTTTTGTCCCACCCTTTCTTTTTTTTCCCCCGCTCATTGTTCTATTCATATCAACCCAGGTCCATGTACATTGTTCACACAGTTTCCAAACCTATTGTATCGTAGATGGGGCCTTGAAAAGTTAGGTTATCGGGATAAAGTTAGACACTTCCCTTATTGCTAGCAACTCGATTCTGTACAAAGAGCAGTGCGAAATAGCCGTGCGCGCAGCCAAACACACTTCTCTCGGTAGCTTCTCTCTCTCTAGTTTATCAGTATCTATCTCTCTTTATCTCTCTCTCCTTTTTCATGTCTATCTCTCTCCCTCCGTCTGTGTACTATCTCCAGAGACGGTTTGTTTTCGTTCGTACGCTATACACACATACATGACATAGATTTCTCTCTCTCTCTCTCTCTCTCTTCCTTCTATCTAATCTCTCTCTAAATTTCCCTGTTTCAGGACACAATCCAGTAAAGGGAAGCTATCATGACGCTGTCCCAATTATAACGAATATAACGAGCTCTTACGAAAACAAAACTGCTGAATTTGTAAGTATCTCCCAACTCAGCTCCATCTCTCTCTTTTTCCCACTATATTTTTCTGTCTATCTCTCACTCCATGTCCTTTTTCTATTTCTCTCTCAGCTTACAAATACATTGTATATACATTCGCGTGTAGCAGCTTTTCTCTCTCCACACTACTAATTAACGTTCCCCCGGCAGCCCACACTACAGTCTGCAAGGCCAGTTGGCCCTCCTAAAACTGGAAATAGCTCTACAACTGGTGTCGGTGTGTGGTCCCAATCTAGGTAATTAGTTGGTTAATTACTAATTAGTGAAACACTAGATGGTGTAAAGTGATAGTGAGAGGTTGTTTTGTTCAAATTTCGAACAAGTGAGATGGTAATCTAACACATCCCTCCTCTATCTACAGGAACAGAACTAGGTTGTATGGAAATGTTAAAAACGCTAAACAGCCAACACCCGGCATTATTTCACAAACTAAAACCAAAAATGTACGTGCTTTAATTGAACCAATTTAAATTCAATGTGAATTCCCCGCCTAAAAGTTATGTATTTTAACTAGTATTGCTGTTCCTAAGGTCGGCGAGGGAGATAAGCCTATTTCTCCAAAGTTGAAAACGCCCGGAAAAGGTCCAGATAGTAGCAAGGTGGACTTCTTCAAATCTCTCCGACTTGATGAGGGAATAATAGACTCTGATTCTGAGAACACACCACTAGTGAAAGGTAACACATTTTCTAAATAATCGATCCTTGATCCTTCCTAAAACGAGTGTTATACCCCCATCTAAACTGTGTCATGTTTTACTAACACACCCTCTCCTTTTTCCAGACGAGACCTCAGCCCAAGACGCTCCTCTCTCATCGTCTGTTGAAACTGAGCACAGGTACACTAACATGACACACATTGTCCCCCATGTTACTATTTACTAACATGACACATTGTCCCCCATGTTACTAACATGACACCCCCAGTGTTTGATAATGTCGCATCTTCCCCCTGGCCCTTTGCTCTCACTCCCCTGTTCTCTTACATCTAATCCCCCCCATCACCAGCCGTTCAACAATCTAACCCATTCCATTTCCAGGCTCCTCAAGTCTATGGGATGGTGTGATGCTAACGAGCCTCCCCTAACTGAAGAAGAGCTATCCTCTGCACGTCTAGATATTGAGAAGAGACGGAGTCCCAAATGTATCTATCCCCTCTCTCCCTTCCCCTGGGCTCCCAAGAGCTACCTGCCCAACGAAGAGGAATTGGATGAGGACGAAAGTGAGAGTGAAGTTGAGGAACTGGCGTACTAATATGCGTCACGCAGTGGACACTTGTCACGCGTTAACTATCACGCGTTATTTTTACCACCTGTGTGTGTCCCCCATCACCCACACGGGGATATTGGCCCCCTTTTTGATTTGTAACAATCCCCCCAATTTAACTTCCCTAATTGAGAGAGAATGCTTCTTCTTGAGCAATTTGTATTTTTTTAGGCTTTTTACTCCACATCCCCCCAAACGTATTTCGCCCCAGTTGAGCGACAATGAAGAAGAAGAGAGAGAGAGAATGAGAGAAGTAGAGTTGAGAATGATATGATCCCTCTCCCTGCTATCCCTCATCAGCTATGATGCACCAGTTGTTTAAATAGTGTGTACACGGTGTGTGAGTGTTCCCCCTCTCTCCTCTCCTTCTCTCCAACACTAGTACGCCAGAAAAATAGTGCAAAAAACGGCCGTTTTGGGAAAGGCCTCCAAAGTTTGTCACACTTCCTGATGTGTTAGTTCCCAAATTTTGCACTATTTTCCTCGCCTATAATAGGTGGAAAGAGAGGGGATTCTCCCACCGTGCGTAGTAGAGCTCTGTATTGTAGTTTGTACTGGCGGTGTTTGACGCGTAGAGCGGTTGAAAAAATCTAAATTATTTGCAACACTTTATATGATGTGTTTTTATTGGTTTTGCCGACTGGAAATGGGACCAAACATCGGTCATCATGGATCAAATACAAATGAAATAGCAACTTGATCTGTATATGCTATCCCCTCCATGCTGTTTCTTGTATGTCTGTACTCTTTCGTATTACGTGTACTGTCGTCTGATCTGTCGTGTACGCTGTCGTATACTGTTGCCTGATTTGTAACTCCCTGTGTAGTGCTGTAGCATTTACTTGTTGTAACACCTGTCACTGTATCACACATCTAATTGTCACTTCCTGTCACAACTCACACAACATGTAGCCCTCTCTCTATCTATCTCTCTCTCTCTCT
>AVPN01000068.1:13837-24762 GCA_000695325.1 Pleurobrachia bachei | reverse complement strand
GAACTTCAGCGTTTTGCCCCGGTTCGATTTGCCCCGGTTCGATTTGCCCCGGTGGTTCGAATTGCCCCGGTAAACTTAATTTTCCAGATTTTGGAATAAAATTATGAGTATATTTAAATAATTTTTATACCATCTGAAAGCTAATATTGTTAGCTTTCAGCTAGTTTTTTCAAGTCTGAAATTGGTCAACTTAAACCGGATCTAGAGCCCTTTTAGTGGCAACGGGCAGGCTCGAACGAGCAGTTTTCTTTTGGAGATAGCATGACGTCATTATGATAGTTTAACTAGGAGAGAGACGGGCAGCACATGGTTCGAATTGCCCCAGTCGTTCGTTTTGCCCCAGTTTACCCTACATGCTTTCATGATTTATGGGATTATGCATATAATGTCCAAATGAAATATAATCCTTGGAAGCTGTGATGTGAGAGAGAATTAACACAGAGATGGCAAAATAGAAGGAATATAATTTTTACTTTCCCAATTGTACTTCCCAGTTCCCACCCCTGTAGCTAGTTGTTGTACCACTACCCCAGATGTATCATGCTACTGTAACAGTGTAACTTGTATCTTATTACTTCCCACTATCTATCATTCCTCCCCCAACTGTCCCCCTCTCTCTCATGTTACATCTACTACTAGTAGGAAGACATTTCTCAGAAATGGGCCTCTGTAGTGGGAGAAAATAGCTCCCTCGCTCCATGTACATTGTATTGTCCTGCATGTGAACTGTACATTGTAAACTGCTTGTGTTCTCTAGCTCTGGGTGTTCATTCGCTCTCTCTCTTCTCTCTCTCTTATTATTATAGTCCTATCTCTAGTCCCCTCATACCCCATCCTCTCTCTATCTCATTCCCTCCTGGTCATGTGGTCTTCAATAAACCACACAGAACTCAGGAGAACACAATATATTCTGTGCTGTGTGTCTTGTTCCCCCGAATAATAGTGTTGTAGTACATTCACAGAGCCACCAATGTACAATGTGTGTACTGTGCTAATTTAATGTACAAGTTGTACTGCAGGTGGCGCTGTGCCGATGACCTGCTTTGTTCTGTTGTGTATCAGTGTGGTTGTGTATCTAGCTACAATGTGGTTGTGTACCTAAATCGTGGTTTTGTTTTGGCTTAAATTGTATCACCGGGGAAAGATCCTAATATTCAACAAGCCTTCTTATAGACAGCTAACAAAAGCAATTTCACTGCAGCTTCTCTCAACACTGATTATAGTCTCTGTTTGTGTTTCCTTTCCCAGTCTAGAACTATAAGTATCTAGCAAACTCTGAAGTATTTACCTTCCTATCCTTCAGCCCGTGATCTTGTTTTCTCAAAAACACTGTCCCTCTGTCTGTTCCGATCCCCCGTTCCGATCCTTGTTTTGCTTGTCCTGTGTCGCCATGTTCCGTGACACTCTTTACCACAGTACATGCTACAACCCCTGTCTGATGGGTCTGAACACTCTAATCCGGTTCTCTCTCAACTTCCTGGTATCACTCTTGCTGATTCTGGGGTATGTGGCGGTGGGGGCACTGGTGTTTGTTAAGCTGGAGGAGGAGAATGAGAGAAATAAAACTGAGAGGGCTTCAGTGATGTTGGAGGTAAAAACTGGAAGAGTGAAACTGATCTCTCCACTCATACCATTACCATTGTATCACTACGGTGTTACTATGAGCCTTTACCTTATGTGTAAACAGAGTTGCACTCTCGCTATTACTAGGTACACTGCATCTCTCTCGCGTCACGCGTTATCTTACTTTCACTTTCACTTATCACTTGTAACACTGCATCTTTTGCTAGACACACTCTTATCTCTCACTGCATACACAATGCATATTTTGATAATTATCTCTCTTTGTTTCTGTTGTTGTATCAGAAGTTGTTGTTTGTCTTTTAGCTCGTGATACAATGCAAGAGTACCACTCCACTTATAGCGTGGAACTCTTTTTGCTTGTGAGTTCGTAAACTTAGCACGCTCCCTTCGGTCGTGTACTAAGTAAACCTCTAACACTCCCTACGGTAGTGGCAGAGGTAATCTAAAAACACTCCCTGCGGTCGTGTTTTTAGAATAATGAACTCCGTTCGCCCTGCAGGCTCACGAGCTACTAGATACACTCCGGCTACGCCCTCGGTGTATCTATTCACAGAGTACCACGCTGTCGCGTGGTACTATCTTCCATAGATCAATGATCTCGAGAGCATACACACTGGTGATTGCTCACCTGGCCCCTTCGACAGAGATCTGCTGTGCAGTGGATCCCCATCGCAATAGTATTATTTTCTCTTCTTGATCTTTTTCATTGATTGAAGCGGCTCTCATATTATAATCGCACCGGTGGGGTATTATATCCTGCTTGGAATACTGAACTGCAGAACATCGAATGAGAAAATTTTATTGGTGAGGTTCGAAGGTATTGAACAGTACTGCAGGTCTGACCACGTTCGTTTTGATTAAGAAAGAATAGATTCGGTAATTCCCGGGGGATTGCATTTACCTGTGGGAGAAACATTTAATTAATTTAAATGTAATCTTTATAGGTCATTGTAATACAACATTTTCCTGTTTCAGAATAGTCCATTGACGCAAGATAAGATGTCGAGGAGTAGTGGAAACGTACTTCATCATAACGCCAAGTAAGTAACTATGGTTCAGTTGCCATGAAAACCATAACGCCAAGTAAGTAACCATGGTTCAGTTGCCATGGCAACCATAACGCCAAGTGAGTCTAGAATACGTTGTATTGTCTCGATTCTTTTTTCTAGGAATCTAGGATATGGGGCGGTGGTTAACACAAAAGGAAAGTTTAGAATCAAGGTCATAAGTCATTTTGAAATAGACAGATAATGAGGGGCAGAAGACAGTTCAAAGAGGGAAATATATCAAAGCCACATAAAATATGTTTCATATGTTGCATATATTAGCCTCCTGATCCATACAAAAACCATGATCTATACTAAACATTCTAGCTTGTTCTATTAAGGATTTAAAGTCGGATTTTTTGAAGTTGTCACCCCCTTTTTATCGCGCGGCCGTCGTATTTGCGCGTGACAGCCCCCACTTGCTCTCACTTTTCGGCAAAAAGGCGTGACAGCCCCCACTTGCTCTCACTTTTCGGCAAAAAACCGGATATCAACGACAGCCCCCACTTGCTCTCACTTTTCGGCAAAAAACCGAATATCACCGGGCCGTAAAACTTTGGTTTGACCAAATTGGCCAAGAAACAAAGGCATGAGAGCCAAAACAAGATTCCGACGCGCAAATAAAAACTCGCGCGCCACCCTGGGGGGTGACAACTTCAAAAAATCCGACTTTACTAACTACTTACTTGCAACTTGTTCAATGGCCCTGATCTTTATCAGCAGCTTCCAATATCCATATTGTATGCAAATCTGGCTCTATCCATCGTGGAGCCAGCAAGCAGATCTGAGCTCCTTGGCATCTTTACTCTCCTGCACTCTTGTATTTGAGATGAGATCCTAGCCACTTGGACTTTGGAGAGATGAGCTCCTTTGCACTTGGAGAGATGAGCTACATGAATAAGTCATGAGAAAAGAGGTCCTTGCTTTTAATGGGATAAGAGGGGCAAACAGTTGATCTTTATTATTATAGGTGAAGCTTGGTATTATAGGGAACTCATTCTGCCTCATGTCGTTGTTGCATGTATCGAGGAACAAAATGGGGAAGTGTGGTAGCAGATCTGTGGAATGAAATAGTTTGCTATTTTGGTTTGTCGAACTATCTTTTCTGCTGTAAAGTCCACACGGCTAATCGTATAACGGTATTATCATAAATGCTAACAGGGTTTGCGTTTTTGTGCTTTATCTCCCCTTTCTGCTTTCTCCCTGCTTTTCTGGTACATATTCCCTAGAAGGGAGAGGCACGCACGAGTCACTCTATATATTATTTCCGACTGGTATGATTCCGCATTGTGTGCCTCTCTGTCTCAATAGTGAAGCTGCCCGGTTGACAAGATTTACTGAGATCATGATGCTGTCCTATTTTCCTTATTATTGAATTGTTGTACATTCACAAGATCGTGACAATAGTGAGAGAGCAAAAGCTGTCTATGATATTAATATTTTATATTTATATGTGAACTTTATTGCTTTTTATCTGTTATACTCGTGGCTTCATTATTATCATAGAGCTATAAGATACTAGGAACTTCCGAACTGTATATTTTGAGAATATCTATCCAATTGTGAAGAATTCCCAATTCCAGTTCTTCAGTCCTACCAGAACTCCTATACTGTATTCATCTTTTTTCCACATATCGCGTCCTAACAATTCGCTCCCATCTTTCCCTGGAACGGAAGTCGTTATATAGAAGAGCTTCAGTCCGCTCTCTCGGTTCTTTCTCTCTCTATCTTTCTCTCTAGTTCTCTCTCTTTCTCTCTTCATCTTTATATTTCTCTCTATGTCTAACTCCGCCTCCCTCTCACCATCCTGCAGCTGTAGTTCACACTGTTCCCTCTCTATCGGAGCTCTCCTATTTCCTTTTTGCTCTTCGAGCTCTCCCCATGCACTCGAGTGTCCTTGGTTTCTAGTGCCGTTAACTTGAGAATATATAGAACGGGTAGTTAGAATATTATATAGAATTGAGATTCGGGCTTCGTCCAAGTCAGCGTTCATCATTGATTCATTATTAAATTTAATACGACTCATCGAAGCATTACGTAATATCAGTTCTCGTTCGCTGCACACTGGTATGTGCAGCGTGCAGTGCACACTCTAGTGTGAGTCTGTAGAGTACCAATGAGAGAGAGAATTACTATTTTGATACTTTTGAGAGTCTAGCTCTACTGCAGTCCATGTATGTAAAGTGAGTTTATGTAGTTACAGCTCAGTCCGGTAATGCAATTGTTTTATGCTTTAATGAGCATGTATTACTTAGTAGGTATCCAGTAGCCATAGGAGATATTGCTAGAGGGAGAGAGGGATATATCGAGAGACTACAAGGAGAGATGTTTCCATTCGTCAAGATGAAGAATACTACTTCTGAAGAGAAAAGATCTTAGACAAAGACTGGATAGTGTTTTCCTGCTGTAAACAAGTAGGAAAAAAACATCAATCGATACTGGCACGAAAATGTCCCTAATTGAGTTTAACTTCGGACAGTTTTGCATGTGACGTTGTTTTTGTTTCTCTTCGGAAGCATTGCAAGTATGATAGAAGAATAGAAAAATATCCCATAAGTTCAATTAGACTTTTTCTCCAAAAAACAACCTGCATCATATAACGACTAAAAATACGGGCACAGCTTCTCTTCTATTGATAACCTACTTTCATATTCATTTTGAATTTGATAGCAAATGCACAAGGATCCGGCATGTGAAGCTTTCGGCAATTGTTCTGTTACCTTTGTATGCACTATGTTGTCTGATTCAGACAGCTTATTTTAATTATCTGTTCCCCGCTTTACTTTTAGTATGTTGATTTCTTTTGGCAAAAATAGCTTCTTCCCGCTTCGAAGATATTTACTGACCTAAAGTGGCATTGACGCATTCCTACTAGTGAGATAAACTTTTTATCCATGGGAAAAACATTTACTAACACATAGTAATAAAAATAGCATAAAAAGAGGCTATCTGTATAAACCTGAGGCTGTCATTTGATTTTTTTTTCTCCGGCTTGCTTTTATCCCCAAGCACCAGGCAAACCACTTTTGTACTGATTTTAACCCGTAGTTGTAGTGTTTATGACAGCGGATGCCTAGCCAGATAAGTGTTGGACCGGGGCCGAGTGCGAGGAAATCCCGGCATTCCTTGGTTACCATAGGAACAAGGGGTGGCAACAGATCGTCTTGGAATGATGATGTAAACGAAACGTAAGTACGACCAATCAAATTTATTGATCCACTTTTGCATTGCCGCCATAAGCCATTTTCCACTACCACTTTCACGTTTTAAAGCTGTGAAAGATGAACTGGATGCTGGTTTATTATGAAGAAGTAGAAAAATAAATTCTATAACTAGCCCGGGAATCTGCTCGAGACTCTTAAGGAAGCCGCGAGTAGTTGACAACCCGGGTAAACAGCTTATTATGTGTATGTTTTATTGAGGCCTTCGGTTATTACACCCTTTGTGCTTTGTCTGCCCATCAATAGTACATACTTATATTAGTTGGTCGTGAGGTATGTGTGTAGAAAAGAGCGGCTAGAGTGAAGGATCAATTTCAAGGCTGTGTCTATAACGTTTGCTATAGTATCCCACGGTTAAAGTGGCACCGATCGATGTAATAAAACCAGCAGATTTGATAGCTCTATCTATATCTATGTGTCTATCTCTCCCTCTCTCTCTCTCCATCCTTCTCTCTATCACTCTCTTCTCCTCCGTCATACGTTAATGACAATTTATATGGAGTACTTGTACAGCTAGTTATCTATTGTATTGTCCTCTGTCGACTCCCGAACTTATTAACTAAACCATTTTTCTTGTGCTGAAATCATTTTGTTCCGTAGAAAATCCTTGTGTGGAAAATAGTCGATTAAAGAGGATAATATAGAAAGTTAGAATATTGGGAATTCAGAATGTATCAATTGCTACCACGAGGGATAGATAGAACACACCGCGGGTATTGTAGACCTTCCGTAACGAAGTTTACGTTTTGGGAAAAATTGAGAGAGAGGAAAGATGGAAAAGGGAGGGACAGAGAGAAACATTTCTAGAGAGATAGAGAGAGAAAGAAAGAAAGAGACAGAAAGATGGTGAATGGGAAGAACAGAGGAACCTTTCCAGACAACAAAATGTACACGTTTTCTCCCATCGGTTCTTCATTTTCCATTGGAAACTTTACATGCCTTACATTGCCTAACATTGCCTTCAGTTGTTTTTGTGATCCTAAAGTACGCTTCATTTCTTGTATGCTCTGGATTTTTAACTGTTCATTGCCCTGAGAATTGAGATCAAGAAACTTAGGAATGGAAAGGGGAGGGGGAGAGAATAAAGGGGGAGAATAAAGGATGGGCGGAGTTAAAGAGAGATCGATGGAGGAGGAGCTATAAGCTAGGCACGTGCCAAATGTACAAAGTTATGAAAGAGAGCCAAGATGGATCGACGCTGAATAAAAATAGTCCTAGAGAAGGAGCTTTGAAACTTGTACTCGCGTAAAATGCTGTTGTGTATAAAGAGCTGGAAGGAGAGAGGGAGTAGATCTATGAGAAACGTAATCGACATTGTATCATAATGATTAGAGGGATAGAGATAGATAAGTTTAGAGAGAGGCCGAGGGGTAGATACAGAAAGAGAGATATATAATAGCTGTGTATAATTGCTTTTAGTACATCATGAGTTGGAATGTCTCAGAATGTATCAGCTCCTTTATAAGTTAGATGTCGATCAGCTCCTATATCATCGTTGAATGTCAATGCCTTGAAGTCTACATTTGTGACATTTAGTGATCACTTTCATTGAATCTTTCTTGCTCTGTAACGTGTTAGCAAGCAGGTAGTAACACTGTCGAGACTGTTAATAGCTCGTTTCAAGACCCTTATAATAGTCGACAGGAAATATACATTTACTAGAACGTGAGAGAGAGAGGGAGAGAGAGAGAGAGAGAGAGAGAGAGAGAGAGAGTGAGAGAGAGAGAGAAACTGAAAGATAGAAATTCCCTAAGTTGCATACACGATGTTGACACAGCCTGTGGGAAGCTTAGTTTTTGTATTTATATGCCGTGTTTGACAAGTCACTAGGAAAGTGTTGCATTTGTAACTTGTGTTTTCTTTTAAAAATAAAACTACTGCCATTATAACATTATTGAACTTGATGCCAAGTATATTTTATTGGTCGTCGGACCATATTCAGCTCATGAATTTCCTTTCACATTCCTCTCAATAAAACCTGTTTCTCCTTTTAATAGCCTACATTACAATTATCTGTAAGGCCACGTGTGGGTCTGCACGTGGTACACGGTTCAAGATATATCTGATCTGGTGAAGGATATATCATATTGGATCTGGTTCAAGAGAGGGTTGAATAATCTGATATACTTGGTACAATTAGATGGCCAAAGTCTCAAACTCCGCGGCCTTCCGTGGAAACAACAATAATCGACTAACTCAGTCAGTGTAAGTATTTTAATCGTGGAGAAGAATAATATTTCATGTTACTTCGTGTTCTTATTTTGGAGATATACGATTTGATTTTTTGTTTGGTGAGGATTGGAACATTTGATTGCATTGGCTTCGGATTCCTGGATAAAATCGCATGTTTTTGGAGGGAAGAGCATTAGAGCATTGTATAGGTAACATGCAACTATTTTTGGGTAGAGAACGTGTGAGAGAGAGAGCTATGGGGTAAAGAGCAACGTGGGAAGAACACTTGGGAGCTATGGGAAAAGGTGGTGGGAGAATCATATATGGGAGATAACAAAAGCAAAGGAAGGGTAATAACTGGATATATCTGATTTCTCTATCCAACTCCTATCCCTTCTATCTCCATCCCTGTCTAACCAATATAATAATGTGTATGAAGATCAAAGTACAGTTCCTATAACATGGTGACGTAACAAAAGCGTTCAAGGAAGTACGGTGGAGTTGATCGAAGACAGCAAATTACACATGTCTACAATGTTGTCTCCAGTTGTATCTATCATTCGCTGATTCCTGACATATGGGTGTGTCAGATTACTTTTGTTTTTAGAGATGGGGAGAGATGCTCTTATAATAAAGATGGAGCGAGAGAGTGGAGAGTAACTGAGATGAAGAAGCAATAAATTGCAATATATTGTGTAGTATGACCAATCACTATAATCCCCTATTATGAACTAACGATGGTCTCATAAAGAGAGAGAGAGAGAGAGAGAGAGAGAGAGAGAGAGGGTTATTAAGATCCGTTTAGGTTTACACACTTACTTGTTATATTGCTTGTATGTGAAGTTATAGGTTTTAGTCTTTGCCAGTCTCCATACAACAAAACAAGAAGAAGGACTGATCTCGACAAAGTGAAAACATGGTGGTCAGCGGCAATGTATCAACTCAAAATGGATATGCACCAAGCCATTGGTTAGTTGAAAAAGGGATGAGCGGCGTTGGGCGCGATGTTCAGTAGTGGCTATTTCGATGGAACGTCAAAAAATTTGCTCATTGCCATCTGGTATCATTGGTATTTATTATCTTCAAATCACAAATTGTACACGTTGGAACATATGACTCACAGCCACCATGATCAGAACATTGGTCTCCTACTGCTCATGCTGTGATCTAAAAAGTGCTTCGTAATTTCGTAAGTAATCATCGTGACGGTACTGTGCCAATTTACGGTTGTGTTATAATGATCCGCCACAAGGATTCACATTGTGTTTATAGTCGAGCTTTTAGTTCTAAAAGTATAGGAGCAATTGATAACTTATGCGAGTACGATCTGCGAATCGGCATTTATAATTCCAGTGTTGAATTTTTAATTTTCCTTAAATTGGCCAAGCCACGTACACAGCAATTTACCATATCACACCGTTGATTTAATCGAATCTATATGCAATCAAAATTACTGGCACTGTTACTTAATGGGAAATCAGCATGGTGGAGGTCTATTTACGGCGAACAATTACCAATCCAATATTTTTCCGTCATTCCCTTGTTTTTCTTTCGGCCAATTTTCGACATCCTTCGTTACTCTTTGGCCTATTTCCGTAAATTCCCATATATTTTGATATATCAAGCTGAACTACTTGAAGGATATCTTAAATACAAGGATGGAGGGACAGTGAGGCAATATGAGGACATCAGTGTGCCTTACGCAGGAGCAGGCGGCAAAGACAGCTGAACTTTTGTACGTGAAATATTTTAATTGACTGATTAGTTAATGGGTTTGCATGAGTTAACTAGGGGTTACAAAAGAACTTAAAGTTATTGGCAGCTTGCTGGTAATTTTAGGGTTGAGGGTTCTCTTAGTCTTTTTTAACATAAAGATTCTCCTCTTTTGAAACTCTTCTTTTTTTAAGTTAAACGATTCTCCTCTTTTGAAAAGCTATTTTAGGAAAGTTATAGTAGAAAGATACAGTGGTCAATCATAAATACACGATACGTCACTGGAATCCATATGTGTATGCTCCCATCTATTTCCTCTCTCTCTCTCCCTCTCTCTCTCTCTCTCTCTCCCTCTCTCTTGTTTTGTACACGCATATAGTGTGTTGACAGATGTATGCCAGCTCTGTATTTGCCCGAGAGAGAGAGAGAGAGAGAGAGAGAGAGAGAGAGAGAGAGAGAGAGAGTCCGGAAAGTTTTAAGCCCGCTTGATATGTTCGACCAAGGCACCGCCTCACACTTTCTACAGTACAGAGATATAGAGTTCTATCTCTTTGCAGAGTTGTGTACCTGTCTACACCTAGACTGACACATAGGCTCTCTCTCTCTATATAGTTACTTGACCTCTGTATCCTATAAATATGCGTCGATTGACCGTCCAGCCGGATTATGGGGACCCAGGAACAAGATTCAGATCTTCTCCACGGTATAACAGACAGACAAACAGACAGCTAGACAGACAGGCAGACATACGTCTAAATTTCTCATAAACCCTTGCCAGCGATACCTTCGAGCTATTATACTTACTAGAAACTGGAGCGATCGCGATCGTACCGATCGCAAATGTAGAGAACATGAACACTTTAGTGACCGCCCCCGTGATCTCTCTCTCTCCCTCTCTCTATCTCTCTCTTTCCCTCTCTCTCTCTCTCTCTCTCTCTCTCTCTCCTGTATATCTCTCTCTCTTCCTCTTACTCGGATCATGTGATCTGTGTAACAGGGTGCAGATCAGAGAATGCAATCTGATCCTTCATCCTTGGGGGTGGGGCATTGGATGGATCAGATTCCAATAATGTGATCTGATGCTTGGTTGAGGGGGATCAGATCCTCTGATGTGATATGATCCGGAGGTCGATCGACCACCAAAGGAATGTGGGTGTGATGTGATCCAAATGGGTGGATCTGCATTATA
>AVPN01000067.1:100762-112917 GCA_000695325.1 Pleurobrachia bachei | reverse complement strand
CGTCTAGACGCCGTCTCAACACCGTTTGATACCGTCTATACTCCGTCTCAAGCAAATTTTTCTCGATTTTCGCAGATTTTATCGAACTCTGTCTAGACGGATACCGTCTGGACGCCGTCTAGACGGCGTTGCGACGCCGTCTAGACGCCGTCTCCCGCAAATGCGGATTTGCCGGATTTTGTAAATGTTGTAAAGTACGCTTCCTTTTCGCAGGACGCAGTTTATATCCGGGTTTATCTAGTTATTGTTTTTCCTCTTAACCGGGGCCGAAAGTTAAAACTTAGATTATAAATAAATTCACTTTTGTGATTTGTCTTCTCGTCCGGGTTGATTTAATTACGTAATGTGCATGGTGTGAAATGGGCTCTCAATATAATGGAACTTGATATCCATTACCCCTCTCTTTCTCCCTCAGTACCTCACGGCGACCATTTTTTGAAACCCGATCATGTTCGTCTCAGCTGTGATCGGTCTGTGTAGATTTAGCCTTTCTAGAACTCAGACAGACGTCAGATCTTCAGACGCCAATCGCTATGAATTTTATCCTAATCCCCAATCCTATTCGTACCATCCCCCGGTCAATCTACCTCTGTCTGCACTAATCCCGCAGCTTTGTTTTGCTGATCTGATGAACCAATGTGATTGGAATGTGATTGCTCCACTCATGTAGCTTCATCTCACACCTTTTATTGTTTAACCTCTGAACAATGCTACTAGCCAAGTAATGAGTCTCTGATCTCTCTCCCGCGCTCTCGGTGTTAGATCGACATTATATTTCATGAGTTTAAAGCATGGAGGTGAGCTACATGATTTGGTGATAATACCCCTGACTTATCATTAGCTGTATGTGGGTATTATATTTATCAAATATCGTCCCGAGTAGGCTCCACTGGAGCGTGCTCAATCCTTTGATCTTTGGAACTTTTTAGAGAGTCATAAATATCGAAAACATAAATTTGGGTCGCCTGATGAAGGGCACATTGAGAATGGTCCCATAATATCAGTGTTACCAGTCAGTGTTTACCAGTCATTTCCAAGCAGTCTCCTTCAATGCATTGGTCTATTTTACTACTCCCTTTGTTTATTACTTTTAATGACAGATCTGCAATTTGTTGCTAAATGAGGAATGTCGAAGCCGACCATCTGTCATCGGCATTCGGCCGCCTGCTTAGTCATCGATTCCTCCAGCTGTCTTTTCCCTTCATATCTCTTCTTCTCTCTCTTTCTCTCGCTCTCCCCCTTTCTTCTCTCTATCGTTTCCTGTTGTGATCTTGATCTTGGCTCGAAGCAGTATCATACTTTTCTGAGGTTTCTTTATTCTGAGACAAAAGGGATATCGGTACCAGGAGATATTTGAGCTTGGTAGGTGTACTGAGATGAAGAGATAGAATAAGGATGAATGTAGAGAGGGAGGTGGAGAGACAGAAGGGAGAGGGAAATTTGATAGTATCATCGAATTAATATTGTGTGTGTGGGGTGCGTGTAACTTTATGTTTTTCTCCGTTTAATATTTCTGTAACAAGGCAGCTGTCCTTTTCGCAGGACGCAGTTTATATCCGGGTTTATTTAGTAATTGTTTTTCCTCATAACCGGGGCCTAAAGTTAAACTCTAATTCACTTTTGAATTATCGTCCGGGTTGATTTAATCGCGTAATGTGCATATGGTGTGAAATGGACTATCAATATAATGGAACTTGATATCCATTACCCCTCTCTTTCTCCCTCAGTACCTCACGGCGACCATTTTTTGAAACCTGATCATGTCCTTCTCAGTCGTGCTTGTTCTGTGTAGATTCAGCCTCATAGAATTCAGGTAGACGTCAGTCCTTATATTCAGACGCCAATCACCATAAGTTTTATCGTACCTAATTCCTAATCGTACCATCCCCTGCCAATCTACCTCTGTCTGCACTGATCCCGCCTTTGTTTTGCTGATCTGATGAACCAATGCGATTGGAATGTGATTGCTCTAGCTTCATCTCACACCTTTTATTGTTTAACCTCTGCACAATGCTACTAGCCAAGTAATGAGTCTCTGATCTCTCTATCCTGCGCTCGGTGTTAGATCGGCATTATATTTCATGAGTTTAAAGCTGCGAGCTACATGATTTGGTGATAATATACCCCTGACTTATCATTAGCTGTATGTGGGTATTATATTTACCAAATACCGTCCCGAGTAGGCTCCACTGGAGCGTGGTTAATATTAACCCTTTGATCTTTGAAACATTTTGGAGAGTCGCAAATATCATCGCAAATATCGAAAACAGAAATTTGGGCCGCCTGAGGGAAGACAAATTGAAAATTGAACAAAAATATCAGTTTCCAGTCATTTCCAAGCAGTTCCCTTCAATGCATTGGTCTTTCTTACTTCCTTTGTTTATGAATTTTAATGACAGATCTGAATTCTGAGCTGCACGTTGCTAAATGAGGAATCTCGAAGCCGACCATCTGTCATCGGCCGCCTGCTTAGTCATCGATTCCTCCAGCTGTCTTTTCCCTTCATATCTATTCTCTCACTCTCCCCTTTCTTCTCTCTATCGTTTCCTGTTGCGATCTTGATATCTTGGCTCGAAGCAGTATCAAACTTTGCTGAGGTTTCTTTATTCTGAGACAAAAGGGATACGGTCGGTGCCAGGAGATATTTGAGCTTGGTAGGTGTACTGAGATGAAGAGATAGAATAAGGATGAATGTAGAGAGAGAGAGCGATGGAGAGCGAGAACGAGACGAAGGGGAGAGGGAAATTCGATAGTATCATTGAATTAATATTGTGTGGATGTGCACTGTGCGTGTAACTTTATGTTTTTCTCCGTTTAATATTTCTGTAACAAGGCAGCTGAACAGTGTTTGTCTACCTACAAGTCGTTATGTCTATTATAGCCGGTATAAATTGGTGCTGAAGGAGGTCTCATGAACCTACACGGAATGACATTCTTCTATGATGATAATATGTAACACTTTATACACTTCTACTGCTTCTATTACCACAGTACACTGACGAGAATTCGAGTTCTGGAATGAGTTCGAGAGACTGAATACTGAGGTATGGTCTTCCGAGGCTCCACTGTGAGTACGAAAAACAGATAGATAGAGGGTGAGAGAGAGAGAGAGAAAAAGAGAGAGACATCTGGAGCTCTAATTTTGCTATAAAAGCTGCCTGTCATCACAAACATGATAGGTAAAAGAAGGAAGGTGTTCCCTCCCAGCCCTGATACATGTTCAGCACCTGCTCCGTTAACATCTAGCTCTAGTTCACATGTCGCGTTGCAGTATCCATTTTGTTCCATCATTACCTCACCAGCAGCGCCGTCATGTGTCGTTACTCATTACGGCATTTCGCCCGCTAATCTATAGTCATTATACGCATCTAATACTCTCTTCAAGTCAGATAGTCATTATAATGAGTATGTTTCGCCATTCCGCAAAATTTGTACGTATACGTTTGTGTACAAATGAGTCTCTGTAAATTCTTTCCTCTTTTCTCCTTTCGATCCTTTGCATATTTCCAAGCTTTTTCTTACTCTCTTCAGTAATATTTATGTTTTCTGGAAGCGGTGCCGCCCGGCTACCTTCGCTTTTTACCCTGTCGTAATTTTGTAATAATTTGTCTCGTTTCTGAATTCTGATGTAGCTTATCATTCGACAAGTTTTACAATATGTACTGTTTTCTTTCTTCGGTATGTTGTTCAAGGACTGAAGAGCCCTTTGTAGGTCAACTTCAGTGTTAAATGTCATCGGCTAGCCGCTGAATTCGATAAAAGTAGAGAGAAATAAGAGAGATATAGAAAGAGAGACTATACAATAAGGCGAGATTGAGAGAGACGGTGGCAGTAGTGAAGTTTATCACACTGTATTGTAAGGCTTGGAAACCCTCCAGGAACTTCGCCAAATGTGCGGTACAATTGATGTTTCATGTTTGAGTAGCGATTTGGATTTGTTGTTTCGATGCAACAAGATCATGAGTCGGGGGTATTTGTTAGATGGTCTAGGTTCTATATACTGTCGTCTCATGATCAGTGCTCATTCTCATGATTCTACATATTATATCCTAGATCGTGGGATTATAATTAATTGCACTAAGTCCACTTACAGGACTAATTTTGGCAATAGCATACATCACTCGGAATCCGTTCCTCACGTTGTGCTGTAGTATAGTGTAAACTGAACCAATATTTTTAGTGTTGCCAATCTGTGTTGCTTGTATAACCTTGTCTCCTCTCGTTAAAAACAAATTTTGAACAACATCTTAAGTCTTAACTGATACAAACACGTCATATTCTAACAGGGCTGAGTGTGACCTATGGCAACGCCATCAAGTTCAGCACCTTATGTTCCACCTACCCAAGCGTATAACCGAGCTGGAAACTACGAATTAGAGAATAATGGCACTGGGACTGGACCAACCGGTGGTTATGTTACGGAATTTCCTATAACTGAGAAATCTGTGGATATAATAGATGGTGATAGAATTACCCTGCAATTTATGAGGATCGTCGGTGGGGTGAGTTCATTTTAACCTCATGATCTGTCTATAATGTGTTACTATTACACAAATTTAAAAAAATGAACTGTTCGACCAATCAAGGTCAAAATTCAATTCAACCATCCTTCTCAGGTATTATGGGTGATAATAATCGTGTCTATCATAGAGAACTTTTCATGCTTCTACGCGGTCTGGAAGAATCTAAAGAAGATTATAGAGCACCCTTTTTCCCAATCCAACATCCTGTGTGTGTGTCTGTCATTCTTGGACGTACTTCTCATCTTTATGGTAGCACTTCCAACTGCTATCGCCTACACCACGGAGGCTCCAGCAATCTGGGACAGTGACTATAACAAGTTAGTGTAGCTAATCATTTAGTCCAAAATGAAAACCAATATATTAATTTGGTCATGGGCTCCCTTTTTTTTGCTTGGGCCGAGGGCACGTGCCTGTGCTATAATCAATGGAGGGGGCCATGTGTATAATTTGTGTGCAATGTGCATATATAGCTTCTACTACTTTGATGTAGCTTAGGAGGGAGAAAGCTTGATGTTATTTGGAAAAGGCAGAACCTCACTCCCTGTTTTACAGAGGTTTTTTTCTTCCTTTTTGTGAGGTGACGACATTTTAATGAGTTTTTCAACTCCATACTGAGCTGCAGCTGATTAGCGTTCAGCAAACCTCCTTCTAAACATTCCCCTGGCCATCGATTTAATGACATCTGTTTAGAAATATCTGTTTTATTATAGAGATAATAAATGAGATAATGACCTAGCATTCCTTCAATGAACCCTTCCCACCATGTCAGAAGATCTGCTAATTGACTACTAATTAACCCATTATCTCCCTCCCACAGGGCAGTAGTAGATCCGCTAATTGACTACCTGGTCTGGGTACAACTCCTACTTATCGTGGCCATATCAGTAGATCGGGCTGGCCATATTTGGAAGGCTATGACATACAGACATTCGATAAAAATGTGGAAAACTACACTCGCCGTGGTCCTGTGTTTATTGATACCCTTTCTGATATGTACCCTGCCCTACATAATTACAGTCACGGATAATATAAGGAATAAACATGAGGATAAGTATGTAGCGATGTCCATGATATTCAATTGTTATGTTGCAGTATCAGGAGGTCATTTCGATGCTAGTAAAACAAAGCCTGAGCCCAACATAGCTCAACCTGTGTTTTTGGGTAAGTTCAACATTGTAGAAACGAAATTCCCACCAGTATAATTTGGGCACCAAGCGTATAACCGAGCTGGAAACTACGAATTAGAGAATAATGGCACTGGGACTGGACCAACCGGTGGTTATGTTACGGAATTTCCTATAACTGAGAAATCTGTGGATATAATAGATGGTGATAGAATTACCCTGCAATTTATGAGGATCGTCGGTGGGGTGAGTTCATTTTAACCTCATGATCTGTCTATAATGTGTTACTATTACACAAATTTTTTAAAAAAATGAACTGTTCGACCAATCAAGGTCAAAATTCAATTCAACCATCCTTCTCAGGTATTATGGGTGATAATAATCGTGTCTATCATAGAGAACTTTTCATGCTTCTACGCGGTCTGGAAGAATCTAAAGAAGATTATAGAGCACCCTTTTTCCCAATCCAACATCCTGTGTGTGTGTCTGTCATTCTTGGACGTACTTCTCATCTTTATGGTAGCACTTCCAACTGCTATTGCTTACACCACGGAGGCTCCAGCAATCTGGGACAGTGACTATAACAAGTTAGTGTAGCTAATCATTTAGTCCAAAATGAAAACCAATATATTAATTTGGTCATGGGCTCCCTTTTTTTTGCTTGGGCCGAGGGCACGTGCCTGTGCTATAATCAATGGAGGGGGCCATGTGTATAATTTGTGTGCAATGTGCATATATAGCTTCTACTACTTTGATGTAGCTTAGGAGGGAGAAAGCTTGATGTTATTTGGAAAAGGCAGAACCCCACTCCCTGTTTTACAGAAGTTTTTTTCTTCCTTTTTGTGAGGTGACGACATTTTAATGAGTTTTTCAACTCCATACTGAGCTGCAGCTGATTAGCGTTCAGCAAACCTCCTTCTAAACATTCCCCTGGCCATCGATTTAATGACATCTGTTTAGAAATATCTGTATTATAGAGATAATGAATGAGAGAATGACCTAGCATTCCTTCAATGAACCCTTCCCACCATGTCAGAAGATCTGCTAATTGACTACTAATTAACCCATTATCTCCCTCCCACAGGGCAGTAGTAGATCCGCTAATTGACTCCCTGGTCTGGGTACAACTCCTACTTATCGTGGCCATATCAGTAGATCGGGCTGGCCATATTTGGAAGGCTATGACATACAGACATTCGATAAAAATGTGGAAAACTACACTCGCCGTGGTCCTGTGTTTATTGATACCCTTTCTGATATGTACCCTGCCCTACATAATTACAGTCACGGATAATATAAGGAATAAACATGAGGATAAGTATGTAGCGATGTCCATGATATTCAATTGTTATGTTGCAGTATCAGGAGGTCATTTCGATGCTAGTAAAACAAAGCCTGAGCCCAACATAGCTCAACCTGTGTTTTTGGGTAAGTTCAACATTGTAGAAACGAAATTCCCACCAGTATAATTTGGGCACCCTGCGCCCCTCTTGTTCGTTGTTATGTTCTAACGCACGAAATGTAGTCATAACTTGGCAACATGTTCGTGCGCCTAACACCAGTATAAGTATCCTCCCTTTTCTGACACGATCCCCCTTCATTGCAGGTTGTTCCCCAAAGTTTAGTAACACAACTGGAAGCACCGAACCCTACCAAATGTGGGAAAACATAGTTAATCCCCTGTTACTTGCCCTCGCTGTAGGGGCACTGATCGTCTCCAACAGTCTTATCGTCTGTCGACTCTTCCAGAGTGCACGATTCCAAAAGGGAAACAAGGAACGACAGGCAGAGTGAGTTTTACTTTTAGATGGGGTCGGAGCCGGTCGGAGGGGTGTCATAGTGGCATGGGCGGGTAGTGGTTACACGATATCTTTCCAACCCCATTCTTTCTTGTTGAGATATTGATGTTATTCGTGCCTAGTTTTCCATTTAATTACCACCTTCTAACCTGACAACTTTTTCAAGTTACCATCATATTCACAAAACCCTTTTCTCCCCCTGTGTAGGGTAGACCGATCAGTGCGAAGGACAAGTCTTGTATCCGCCTTCCAGGCCCTCCTAATTCTGTCTGCCACGCTGCCACTCCGGTTCCTGAAAATCCATGGACGAATTAATAGCGGCAAGATCGAACGGGATTACGAAAGTGTCGGAGAGGTATGTGGGAAGTGGTTGGTTGTATTTGAAACAGTTGCTGGACATGTGATGATCTTGTCATCTTGATTATCATTTCATAACCGTACTGGTTTTGGGTACGAGGTCCCTCTTCTCTCTGCACTATTATACTCTCTCGCCATGTTGCACGCGAAGTTAATTAATCCCAATAAGCTAGTAAGAGAGAGAGGGGTAAACCGCACTCACGTACAAGTTACAGCTCCATCATAGGTTTTTGTTAAAGTAGAGCCCAATTAATTGCTGTCAGGCCAATGCCCTGACCACAGTTCCCGCGAAATGAGGGTACAGGGCCAGAAGTCAGAACCCAATCAATTGTGTAACATCTTCAGCAAAAAATCAAATTTCAAACTTTTGAAAATTGCTTTAAACAAATTAATTTGGGCCCGATGCATCACGATGAAAAATTTGTACATCGAAATTAATTGTGTTCTGTTTAAAAAACCCATCTATCTATTCTGCCCATTGGTACCATCAGTCCCTGGGATTATAGAATACTAGAAACTGGAGCGATCGTACCGATCACAAATCTAGAGAAAACTTCAGTGACCGTCCCCGTGATATCTCTCTCCCTCTCTCTCCTACTCGGATCATGTGATCTGTGTAACAGGATACAGAACTTGTGCTACAGATAATGTGATATGATCCGTAGGTCGATCGATCACCAAAGGAATGTGGGTGTGATGTGATCCAAATGGGTGGATCTGCATTATATATAGTAAGATGATCACCCATGACCCATCTTGTGAATGAAGCGAATGGGGAACCGGCCATCATACCAAGACTTGTTCAGCAAGGGGTGACAAACCAAGACAGGGTTTCTTGTAGGGCTTGTATCATGAGAGACAGGATTACTACATCGAACTTGTTAGAGCGGGTGATTTAACTGAGACACGGTAAGGGGTGACAGAAGGGTGAGAGAGAGTTGTCGCACCCAATAGAACTAACTTTAGAATTCAGCGATTTGTGTCTTTGTGACAAGCCGTCACTGTTACGTATGTATGGCTTTAAACATTAAAGATTAAAGTTTGTTAGTCTCATTTTCTCTCTCTCTCTCTCTCTCTCTCTCTCTTTCGCTCTCCCTCTCTGACTCGCCCAAACACGCTTTGACGTAGGCACACACTGACTGACGTGGGTAGATTCTTAAATTATGATTTAATCCAAAAACAAAACACCCAAAACAGTAATTTCATATCTGTCATGTAATACTAATACCACGTTTTAAACGAGTACGCCCAGAAAGCTGTACTAATTTCCGGTTTCTATACTTCAAACCCTCCCCCAGAAAACGTGGATTATACTGAAATGTTTGATACTCCTGGGACCCCTTCTGAACCCCTGGCTGTACCCGATCAGAATGGCGAGCATACGAACCTTCCTATCTTTAAAGAGGGACAGAGTAGTGACAACAGGTAACAACAATTTATCGAGTTTGGAATACCCGACCCTTTATCTTCAGATCCTGGAAAGAAGGGTTGATATTCTCGGCCAGTCTTTTTTTTGCTATTTTGTTGTCCGATACCCGTGAGATCCCTATATTCAGTGTGACATGTGAGCTAAGTCTAATGTTAAGAGCAGGTACATGAGATGCGGTAACCATGTTTATTGGTAACCATGGTAACAGGACGGTATCCACGGTAACTGTGCCCGCGTGTAACTACTGCTATGTGTGCTACGTGTAACCATGACCCCCCTTGTGTGTGCTAACCCGCGCTATAACTTGTGCTGTAACAAAACCTTTCAGCACGACGACTAACTGTCAGCAGTCGGGCTTCAACGGCCACCAGGGCGGGATTTAATAGCTCGAGGCGATCTCACAAAACGTAACCCTCCCCTCCCCCATATGTTAAACTATGAGCTGTGTAACCTTCATGAGTAACAGCTGTGTAACCTTTGAATAATAGCTGTGTAAACTCTGAGAGTAACTTCTGAGTAACAGCTGTGTAATCTCTGAGAGTTACCGCCGTGCAACCTCAAGCTGTCGTGTAATCTCTGAGTTTGAAATGTCTTGCTGTGTAAATGGTGTCTTGCTGACTACTGTAACTAAAACATGATTATGAAATGCTAGTTCTATATACCCTTCTGCTGCTGAACCCCCCCCCAGTGCACGATTCCAAAAGGGAAACAAGGAACGACAGGCAGAGTGAGTTTTACTTTTGGATGGGGTCGGAGCCGGTCGGAGGGGTGTCATAGTGGCATGGGCGGGTAGTGGTTACACGATATCTTTCCAACCCCATTCTTTCTTGTTGAGATATTGATGTTATTCGTGCCTAGTTTTCCATTTAATTACCACCTTCTAACCTGACAACTTTTTCAAGTTACCATCATATTCACAAAACCCTTTTCTCCCCCTGTGTAGGGTAGACCGATCAGTGCGAAGGACAAGTCTTGTATCCGCCTTCCAGGCACTCCTAATTCTGTCTGCCACGCTGCCACTCCGGTTCCTGAAAATCCATGGACGAATTAATAGCGGCAAGATCGAACGGGATTACGAAAGTGTCGGAGAGGTATGTGGGAAGTGGTTGGTTGTATTTGAAACAGTTGCTGGACATGTGATGATCTTGTCATCTTGATTATCATTTCATAACCGTACTGGTTTTGGGTACGAGGTCCCTCTTCTCTCTGCACTATTATACTCTCTCGCCATGTTGCACGCGAAGTTAATTAATCCCAATAAGCTAGTAAGAGAGAGAGGGGTAAACCGCACTCACGTACAAGTTACAGCTCCATCATAGGTTTTTGTTAAAGTAGAGCCCAATTAATTGCTGTCAGGCCAATGGTCTGACCACAGTTCCCGCAAAATGAGAATACAGGGTCAGGCCAATGCTCTGACAGATTAATTGTTCAGCATCTTCAGCAAAAATCAAATTTTAAACAAATTAATTTGGGCCCGATGAAAAAGTTGTACATCGAAATTAATCTTGTTCAGCTGGTTCAATAAAAACCCTACCTATCCTGCCCATTGGTACCATCAGTCCCTGGGATCATATTCCCAACTAATCACCAAGAATATTATAATCCATCCTGTGAATGAAGGGAATGGGAAACCGGCCATCATGATACCAAGACTTGTTCAGCAAGGGGTGACAAACCAAGACAGGGTTTGTTGTAGGGCTTCTTTCATGCGAGATAGGATTACTACATCGAACTTGTTAGAGCGGGTGATTTAACTGATGCATTGTAAGGGGTAAGGGGTGAGAGAGTTGTCGCACCCAATTGAACTAACTTTAAAATTCAGCGATTTGTGTCTTTGTGACAAGCCGTCACTGTTACGTATGGCTTTGTTAGTATCATTTTATCTCTCAGTCTCTTTCTCTATCTCTCCCGAACCCGCTTTGACATGGGCACACAATGACTGACGTGGGTAGATTCTTAACTTATGATTTAATCCAAAAACAAAACACCCAAAATATTAATTTCGTATCTGCCATGTCATATACCACGTTTTAAATAAAATTTCGCCCAGAAAGCTATAATTTCCGGTTTCTATACTCTAAACCCTCCCCCCAGAAAACGTGGATTCTACTGAAATGTTTGATACTTCTGGGACCCCTTCTGAATCCCTGGCTGTACCCGATTAGGATGGCGAGCATACGAACCTTCCTATCTCTAAAGAGGGATAGAGTAGTGACTACAGGTAACAGTAATTTATCGAGTTTGGAGTACTCGACCTGCTCTCTTTGAGAGCCAGCCAAAATTACTTGACAAGTCGAATCTTGGAAATAAGGATTGACATTCTAGGCCAGTCTTTTTTTGCTATTTTATTGTCCGATACCTGTGAGCCGCCTGTATAATCAGTGTGAGATGTGAGCTAAGTTTAATGTTAAGAGCAGGTACATGAGATGCGGTAACCATGGTAACAGGACGGTAACCACGGTAACAGTGCCCGCGTTTAACTACTGCTATATGTGTGCTACGTGTAACCATGACCCCTCTTGTGTGCTAACCCGCGCTAACTTGTGCTGTAACAAAACCTTTCAGCACGACGACTAACTGTCAGCAGTCGGGCTTCAACGGCCACCAGGGCGGGATTTAATAGCTCGAGGCGATCTCACAAAACGTAACCCTCCCACCCATGTGTTAATCCGAGCTGTGCAATCTATGAGAGTAACAGCTGTGTAACCTGTGATGAGTAACCGAGATGTGTAACCTCCAAGAGTAACAACTGTGTAATCTCTGAGAGTAACAGCTCAAGCTGTTGTGTAATCTCCGAGTTATATATTCTGAGTTCGTCTTGACTCTTGCTGTGTAAATGGTGTCTTGCTGAATACTACTGTATGATTATGATACGCTAGTTCTATAATAATCTATACCTTTCTGCTGTTGACCCCCCCAATCC
>AVPN01000067.1:60136-70423 GCA_000695325.1 Pleurobrachia bachei | reverse complement strand
TCTCTCTCTCTCTCTCTCTCTCTCTCTCTCTCTCTCTCTCTCTCTCTCTCTCTCTCTCTCTCTCTTTCTATCCATCTATCCAGTGCAGCCCCGTGGCAGTGTGATCATATGACGATGCTGTTTCACTGTCTGTCTTTCTTTCTCAACTTGTTTGTCTTCGTTACGTGTGTCATGAAGAGGGCTAGAGTGAGTAGCGGCACTGATACCACATTTTCTATCCAGGTTCCCATATATTCTCAGTTGACTCCTTGTTATAACCACCTAATATTAACCCCTCCATATTCTTAACAAACGACCCCCACGTTTAGGTTGAGTCCGCACTGGACAACCCGTTACCCTACCACCTGGAAGCAAAACAACGACGTCAGATTCAGCAGTACATGTCCTCACAGCAGCTTACCCCCCACAATAACATCCTTAGCCCTTCCCGTAAGTTGTACCATTTCAACCCTTGTTATAACCATCTTCGAGCAAGGCAATTCAGCCCCCTTTTGTTGTTCATGTTGGTGTTTTTGATAATCAGTAACTTAAAAATAATGTAAATAGCGACATTTTCTAATGTACAAACTAAATCACCTCTCTATCCCCAGGTCTGTCACCTAACTCGATGACCTCTGAGAATGCCCTCTCTCCCGATGACATGCAGAATTTTGGAGGTTTCGAGATCGACAGTATAGCAATAGACAGTATACTAAACGACGTTGATGAAATGACTGTAGATGTGCCCGTTGCTGGATCCGCCGGCTCCTATCCCTACCCCAGTACCGTGCCCTCTGTCCCACATGCCCACTCAGGAGGAGTGTTCAGCTATTACCCCAGCCACAGCCCCGGTACCCCTAACTTCCAGAGTGCCAGTGTCCCGGGACATTCCAATGCAATGTCGTGTCCCGCACATCTAGGCATGCCCAAGGAGAGCTTCAGTTTGGAGAAGTATGCCAAGGACAGACAGAAAAAAGACAACCACAACGCGATCGAGCGGCGGAGAAGGTTTAACATAAACGATCGGATAAAAGAGCTGGGGGGTCTCCTGCCGAAACATGATCCGGAGATGCGACCGAATAAGGGGACAATACTGAAAAGTAGTGTAGATTACATACAGAGTTTGCAAAGTGAACAGCTTCATTCAATGAAGGAACGGGAGCTCATGAGACACCGGATAACACAGTTGGAGGAGTGTCTCAGGAAACACGGGATAGGGGAGGAACACTGGCCCACACCTCCCCATTTCCCCATTGACTCCAGGACTTTTGGTGGGCCACATCACCAACACCACCAGCAGCAACATCTGAAAATCAAGGAGGAGCCCAGTTCTCCCTATCTAGGAGAATAGTGCGTGTGTGTGATCAGTAGGAGTGCAATAAAATCTGTAAATATCCGATTTGATGTGTCCAGAAAATCAGTCCATCTCATCATTTTTAACTGTTTTACACGCTTTTAATTGAAGTTAACTAAAATTTTAAGTTTTTACTGAGCCACAACAGTTTAGTGACCTTTAGATTGAAAGTTTTGTAGGTTTTAAGAATGTGTAGCTGATGTGTAAACTAATTTGTTTAATTTGTATTCACACTGTTAACAGTTAAACCGATGGCTCTGCTACGTTTTTTGTTCTAAAAATAAAAACTCATCTGGAACGTTCCAAATGTTTCTCTAAAAATAGACGGCACTTGGACGGTCGGCGCGCCGCTCGCCAACAAAATGAAAGAGTGTGAGTGTGCGCAGTTGGGACGCGCACTGTATACACGCTGATCTTATGGTCACGAAATCAACAATCACGTACGGAGGGAGGAGAGATGGGAGGGGTTCTGCGCGAGCATGTCTGTGGGTGATGCTTTGCGCGTCACTGCAGGTTGTTCTAGCCCAGGATGTAACTTCATTGGTGAAGAACCGAGAAGTGGTCACATGATATCTAATTAGTTCCATATTGTGGTGCCCTGTAAACCAGAAAGATCTAGAATGGATGGGTAAGTCCTTTCTAGATCTTAGAAAATACACGACAAAAGTATTGTGACAAAAAGAAAAAAACAAATAATGTATATCACTTCACTAATCACTATCATAAATTATAAAAATGACTTTACGTATGGGGAAACATGCATAAAATATTTTACATCACATAATAAGTTAAAAGCATCATTTATATCTATGCAATGAGTGATCGTCCAGTCATAGCAGGAGGTTGCTTGACTCCCATTAGCTTCAACACTGTTGGTGCAACATCGCATAAAGCCATGGTAACATCTTCTGTTAAGAAGGAAGCCGACCCTCCATCCATGTAGAAAGGCACTGAAAGGGAGGAGGGGTTATTATATGTGAAATAGGATACATAATAGATAATAGAATGTCACACACAGATAGCGGTACGTGACTTGTTTACACAGCCGGGGGACTGCTGGAGTCCGGTAGAGAGAGACAGTAACATGGGGATAGGAAGTTATGTATATCATACACGGACTTCTCTCTCTCTCTCTCTCTCTCTCTCTCTCTCTCTCTCTCTCTCTCTCTCTCTCTCTCTCTCTCTTTCTATCCATCTATCCAGTGCAGCCCCGTGGCAGTGTGATCATATGACGATGCTGTTTCACTGTCTGTCTTTCTTTCTCAACTTGTTTGTCTTCGTTACGTGTGTCATGAAGAGGGCTAGAGTGAGTAGCGGCACTGATACCACATTTTCTATCCAGGTTCCCATATATTCTCAGTTGACTCCTTGTTATAACCACCTAATATTAACCCCTCCATATTCTTAACAAACGACCCCCACGTTTAGGTTGAGTCCGCACTGGACAACCCGTTACCCTACCACCTGGAAGCAAAACAACGACGTCAGATTCAGCAGTACATGTCCTCACAGCAGCTTACCCCCCACAATAACATCCTTAGCCCTTCCCGTAAGTTGTACCATTTCAACCCTTGTTATAACCATCTTCGAGCAAGGCAATTCAGCCCCCTTTTGTTGTTCATGTTGGTGTTTTTGATAATCAGTAACTTAAAAATAATGTAAATAGCGACATTTTCTAATGTACAAACTAAATCACCTCTCTATCCCCAGGTCTGTCACCTAACTCGATGACCTCTGAGAATGCCCTCTCTCCCGATGACATGCAGAATTTTGGAGGTTTCGAGATCGACAGTATAGCAATAGACAGTATACTAAACGACGTTGATGAAATGACTGTAGATGTGCCCGTTGCTGGATCCGCCGGCTCCTATCCCTACCCCAGTACCGTGCCCTCTGTCCCACATGCCCACTCAGGGGGTGTTTTCAGCTATTACCCCAGCCACAGCCCCGGTACCCCTAACTTCCAGAGTGCCAGTGTCCCGGGACATTCCAATGCAATGTCGTGTCCCGCACATCTAGGCATGCCCAAGGAGAGCTTCAGTTTGGAGAAGTATGCCAAGGACAGACAGAAAAAAGACAACCACAACGCGATCGAGCGGCGGAGAAGGTTTAACATAAACGATCGGATAAAAGAGCTGGGGGGTCTCCTGCCGAAGCATGATCCGGAGATGCGACCGAATAAGGGGACAATACTGAAAAGTAGTGTAGATTACATACAGAGTTTGCAAAGTGAACAGCTTCATTCAATGAAGGAACGGGAGCTCATGAGACACCGGATAACACAGTTGGAGGAGTGTCTCAGGAAACACGGGATAGGGGAGGAACACTGGCCCACACCTCCCCATTTCCCCATTGACTCCAGAACTTTTGGTGGGCCACATCACCAACACCAACACCCGCAACATCTGAAAATCAAGGAAGAACCCAGTTCTCCCTATCTAGGAGAATAGTGTGCGTGTGATCAGTAGGAGTGCAATAAAATCTGTAAATATCCGATTTGATGTGTCCAGAAAATCAGTCCATCTCATAATTTTTAACTGTTTTACACGCTTTTAATTGAAGTTAACTAAAATTTTAAGTTTTTACTGAGCCACAACAGTTTAGTGACCTTTAGATTGAAAGTTTTGTAGGTTTTAAGAATGTGTAGCTGATGTGTAAACTAATTTGTTTAATTTGTATTCACACTGTTAACAGTTAAACCGATGGCTCTGCTACGTTTTTTGTTCTAAAAAACTCATCTGGAACGTTCCAAATGTTTCTCTAAAAATAGACGGCACTTGGACGGTCGGCGCGCCGCTCGCCAACAAAATGAAAGAGTGTGAGTGTGCGCAGTTGGGACGCGCACTGTATACACGCTGATCTTATGGTCACGAAATCAACAATCACGTACGGAGGGAGGAGAGATGGGAGGGGTTCTGCGCGAGCATGTCTGTGGGTGATGCTTTGCGCGTCACTGCAGGTTGTTCTAGCCCAGGATGTAACTTCATTGGTGAAGAACCGAGAAGTGGTCACATGATATCTAATTAGTTCCATATTGTGGTGCCCTGTAAACCAGAAAGATCTAGAATGGATGGGTAAGTCCTTTCTAGATCTTAGAAAATACACGACAAAAGTATTGTGACAAAAAGAAAAAAACAAATAATGTATATCACTTCACTAATCACTATCATAAATTATAAAAATGACTTTACGTATGGGGAAACATGCATAAAATATTTTACATCACATAATAAGTTAAAAGCATCATTTATATCTATGCAATGAGTGATCGTCCAGTCATAGCAGGAGGTTGCTTGACTCCCATTAGCTTCAACACTGTTGGTGCAACATCGCATAAAGCCATGGTAACATCTTCTGTTAAGAAGGAAGCCGACCCTCCATCCATGTAGAAAGGCACTGAAAGGGAGGAGGGGTTATTATATGTGAAATAGGATACATAATAGATAATAGAATGTCACACACAGATAGCGGTACGTGACTTGTTTACACAGCCGGCCCTGACGACCTCAGGCCATCTCTCTCTGTCATTGTACCCCTATCCTTCATATGTATATCATACACGGACTAAACAGGAACTAGAAACAGAAAACCTTCTACATTCAGGAGTCGACTGCTACTGCAGTAATTAATCTTTATTTACCTCTACTACAAGTATGGGCTGTGTGAGGTCCGCCTGTTTCAGAGAGCATCTTTTCAGCATTTCCATGATCCGACGTTATAAGGAACACATAACCAAACTTCCGGCATGCCTCAACTATCTCACCTATACACCTAGAAACATGGTTACTGTATCATTACATTTGTAGTAACATATTATAATTGTCGTGATTACTGTATACAGTGTATCAATTACACCTGGGATAGTGTATTGACATGATTCCTGTCTCTAGAGAATCTCTAGAGATTATAGAGCAACTACATGCTGAGATGATTTGTCCAATTAGACATACCACGTACTGACTTTAACGTACGTGTGTTACTGTACATAGCAAGTTAATGGATATGAGAGCCGAATCAGTAGTAATACATGAACTAATACAGAGTGTAAGATCCGTCGATAATGGACATAATAATGAAATCAACTTGTTAAACCTATAAATCACCTGTCTGTTTCAGAGCACGCTATAACGGTTGGTTCGTATTTTCCAGTGTGTCCCACCATGTCAGGGGGAGCAAAGTTGCACATTACCATTTGGTGTTCTCCTTTCTCTATCTGGGCTACCATCTGGAAAGTGGGGATTTAGAGGGGGTTGGGAGGGGGCGAGAAGGGGCAACCATCTGGGAAGTATGGAAGTGGGGGTTGGGAGGGGGCTGTAGGGGGAAGTAGGGAATGAGAGGGTGCTGGAGGGGTAAGTAGATATTGAGATGGGGCTACTCTTGGCAACTATCTAGGAAGGCGGCGGTGTTTAAAAGAAGTAGGAAATGATACTAACAATAGGGCACACATCCTGGACTACTGCCAACAAACGATGAACAAATAATGGGACATGAAATAATACATCTAGCAGTAGGAACAATACATCTAAACTACCAGTAGGACTCGAAAAATACATTATAAGTGTAATAGGGGCTAACACCAACTTACAGCTTTGGCTACTCCGGCCGCGTTCATGGTTGGCTGAAGGTCATACGTCGCAACCTTGGGAGAGGGTACCATTTCCCTGTGTTCACCAGACCACTGTTTTTCTAGGCCACCGTTAAAGAAAAATGTAACATGGGCGTATTTCTCCGTCTCTGGAGGGAAAGGTTATCAGTCAGCTAGTGACTAGTAGGGGATAGAAAGGTTAGCTAGTAGGGAATGGGAGTTGAGCTAATAATAGGGAAGGTTAGATCCATGGGTTTGATATTATCAGATTTACACACTCAACTTGCTAGTCGTGCAGCACTAAACCAACAACACACCTGCACATTTTCTGGCTAGACTGTGTTTTGGGAGGGTGAGAACATACCTGCACAGTGGTACTGGGAGATGTTATGTTTACTAAGACACTCCGCTAATGTGTCTTCATTTGAGGAAGGTGGGAAGAGACAGGGAAATGGGAAATCCTCCTTATACTTGGTCATCGTCACCACAGATAGATTCTCAGGTACTTTAGCAGTTTCAAAATGTTGCTGTATCCCAAAGGCCTCCGAGATTTGCCTCATTCGATCGGAGCGGAAGTCAAAGAACAGGAGCGTATCTCCATCTCCAATTCTCCCTTCCTGATCCACAATGATCGGTTTCAGGAATTCGTCAGTAACATCTGCAGCATACTGGTCCCTTATAAATTGGAGGACTTTATCTTTGGGAACTTGGTCACCAATCCCCTGAACGAGGCCCTCGTAGGCAAGTTTAATTCTCTCGTGTCTTTTGTCTCTGTCCATTGCATAATACCTGGTAGGGGGCAGGAATATTACATTACAATGCGGTCGAATATAATCAAGCAGAGAATTCTCTGGAATATCAGACGTGTGTTATAATACAGGAGACAGTGATATGGCCTGATGGGGGGGGGCATATGAAGGAAATGAGATAGTAAACACTGTCCCTCCACATTCCATACTTTACAACAGGAATAACTTCCTGTATCAAACCTGTATCATTAAACCTGTTTATTCCTGTTCATTACCTGCCCACAATGGTAGCCAGGGATCCGAAATGAAGATCATCAATGTAACCCAGCATATCCTCCACAAAACCAACACCCGATGTTGGCTTGGTGTCACGGCCATCGGAGAAGAAATGAAGGTATGTGGGAGGGGCGCCTAGTTTCTTCAGAGCAGACAAGAGACCCTTGCAGTGATCAATGTGAGCGTGAACACCTCCATCCGATACAAGCCCTGTGGAATGAAGCCGGGTTAAACGAAGGGTGTATTTTTTTAATACACATAGTTGCTCATACCAGAAAAACAGATGTTTTCGATTTAAAATTAACAGAGAAAAAAGAGCACTACAACTCTTGAACTGTTCATACTGTCTCCGCGATCCCCTCGGAGGTTGCACGAAAGAGTCTGAACAATGTACCATACCAAATTTTGTTGAAACTTACCAAGCAAATGAAACTTCTTGGCGGGTCGCTTGGCAGCAGCAACGAGCTGTTCATTAGTTTCAATACTGAGTGTTTCAAAAGCAAGGTTAATCCTCATAATATCTTGATAGACGACCCGCCCGGCCCCGATATTGAGATGGCCTACCTCACTATTACCCATCAGACCATCAGGGAGACCCACAGAGCGACCATGGGCTGCCAGAGAGACGGCCTTCCCCCGACTCAGCTCATCCATAATGGGCGTGTCAGCTGCCTGGATAGCGTTGCCTTCCTTGTTATTGGAGAGACCCCACCCATCGATAACAACCAGGCACACTTTGGACATTTCAAACACTGAAAATAGAGGGAGAAGTGTAAATAGAGGGGTCAGGTGGGGTGAGTGTGTGTGAAGTAAAACACGGTGGTTACGAGATTAAGATGAACTGAAAGACACGCTTGAAAATATAAAAAATATTCAGACCCACGAACGTTATTTTTTGTGATTTAAAAAATCAAAAACATCAAAGTTTCTAGTCACGCTAGATATTATTTTAGAAATATGGCTCATCTCTCTTGTTGAGTTGCATATCAAATCGCCGGAAGACCTCCATGGCGAGATAAAAGGTGAGGTTCCATGGGATAGCCCTGCTCCAGGCAGACATACCACCCTTCCAGAGAGCAGGTACACCTTCATTAGTAACTGTCGTCCTCATCATATCAAATATACCCGCCATGTGGTGCTATAGCCCAGCTGTGGAGAAGACGACGTACTAGGAGCACTTAGCGACATCAAATGGTTGGGAGAAAGCAACCCCTGCAGCTGAGCTACAAAATGCTGCCATTGCCCATGTAGTCCAGTGGTCCGGATATCCTCGACATCGAACGAGATAATCCTTAACGAATGTGTAGCAGGGTATCTCAGCTCCATTTACCACGGCAGCTCTCTTGGCATTAGGCCACATCCCCTGATAAAGCCCCTGGAATCCGGCACGATGGTAAACCTTGGCGAACGACTTTACAATGGTTCGTTTCTTGTTCTGTTGGGTGCTCTGGGTGATGACTTTCATCCGGTCTATCGGTGTGGTAATGATGGAGCTGACCGCCCCGGAAAACATACCAAAAGCGACTGTAACAGGTAAAAATTGGTCTGATCCTCCCCTTCGATTTAAAGAAAATACCAAACTTTAGAGTTCCATATGTTGCCTGGCGGAGGGCACCAAACCTAACCCCGTTAAACAAAGAACGCACTCCCTCTTCTGTGGATACCAAGACTATCGTGTGGAATGTTCCTCTGTACTTGATTGCGGAGAAAGCTTCATCTGTCACCTGACCCTGGACTTGGAGCCGTATTTTACTGGTGTCCAGGGGGAAGCTAATTAGTTCCGCTAGCACCCCTGACAAACCACCGTAGAGAAACGCTTCAACTGGCATCTTTTATTTTATTCTTGATCGGTGATAAGACATTTTACCTAGTTCTTGGGAGATTGTTATAAGGGTTAGCGGTTAACCGAACTTTAAACTAAATTACAAGTCCAATAGGTATCCAATAGTCTACGATTTAATGGTTTTGGAAGTGGTTAAATAAGTCATAAGTGGTCGTGAGAATCAACCACCGAGGGAGTTTGTGGCAGCTATGTTCAAAAGTGAAAACTTCAAATTTTATGTTTAATTTGTTTACCAAATCAAATGTTCAACATTTCCATTGACATGGCTTAAAGCTTAGCAGCTATATGACCCGGGAATGCACATTTCTGATGATAATCGAAAAGTTTAAAGCTCTATAGCTTAGCAACAAATGGGGGGGGGGTCAGGGGTCAACCTAAAATTTTCGATTTCTATGTTATGGGAGCCTTGACTCTACTCAAGCACTAGCCTTGAAAGCGGTTTCTGCAGAGTCTGGCGTCTGCTGACCCTCAAAACAGCCAGGTTTGAGATTTTAAGAGAAAGAAGAAGAAAAAAGAAGAAAGAAGAAGGAAAGAAGAAAGAAACAGCAATCCGACACCGGGGTCTCAGATAATAGACGCACACCACGATCGGTCTAGTGGAAGCCCTTACGGTTTTTCCCAGTAGGGTTATCGGCGAAAACGGGCCTCAAGTGTAACCAATTTTTGACGGCGCGCGCGGGAATAAGGGAAAGTACACGCCGCGCCGTGTATTAAACAGCGCGCACAGATAGGACTACAAATATCACGAGATATCGCGTTGGATGAACTTTGTAATGCATTGACCAATCACATCATAATTGATAGTGTGCGCTGATGTACAGATAACCTTGATTTCTATATCTATTTTACTAATTGAACCGGTACCCCGGCTTTCGCAAAAATAGTGTGCGCTGATACATTCCGGCGTTTTTCAGTACCCAAATCGTGTAAAACTTAACCAGGCCACGTTGTCTGAATAATTATTGTCTTTGGCTTATTTCCTCCTAGCTTCCTTATTTCCAAGATATACCTAAATATGGACCGTCAAACTAGTTCTGACCTGTTGCCGTGTTGTCGATAATAGTAATACATTTCTTCAGATATGAGTATGAAGTATCGAGCATCCAGATGTTGTAATCCATCCCTACAAGTATTTAATTGCGACTTGACATCAATTATTACACCGAATATGAATACAATTGACTAAGCCTTGTCCGCCTGTTGGTACGTGTACTCTTATTATTTTTACGTTTAGAGGTATACTTATAGATCCAATTATTAATAGTAGATCCAACAATTACCACTCGTCTAGAGCCGTGGCCGGGCCAGCAATTAAAATTATATTCCCGATCCATGATCAAACATTCATCAACTTGTTTTATACAGGTTAGCGTTGAGGATGATAGCTGGAACAGCCATTTACTCTGCTTCGATTAAGTGGACCGGATCGAATGTAAAACGAATTGATGATGTTGTTTGTTATCTACCTACCACATCCTACCCCGAAGAGGTTAGTAGAGCA
>AVPN01000067.1:35415-49686 GCA_000695325.1 Pleurobrachia bachei | reverse complement strand
AAAGCGCTATAAAGCGCTTTTTAAAGCGATTTAAAAAGCGCTTTTTAAAGCGCTTTCTCGCGCTTTTTAAAGCGCTTTATAGCGCTTTTAAAAGCGCTTTTAAAGCGCTTTAAAGCGCTTTATTTTTTCTCGCCATCAAAAAAAAGCGCTTTAAATCGGTGGCGCTTTAAAGCGCTTTTGAAAGCGCTTTAAAGCGCTTTCGGAAGCGCTTTATATCACCACAAAAACCGCTATAAAGCGCTTTTAGCGCTTTAAAAGCGCTTTAAAGCGGTATCGCTTTCTCGACCGCTTTAAAGCGCTTTAAAGCGGTCGAAAGTGTTCAGCCCAGAACTACCATATTACCAGAAAATGAGCCGAAGACAATCGAATCACGTGATAGAGCACAGAGTTTTATACTCAAGGAAGAGAGTCTCTGAGAGTAGAGAAACCATTTGGATTAGCGAGACGTCTAAAGAAACGAGACATTTTATTAACTATCCTAGATAATCGAGTAATAAAGTCATTATTATGATCATGATTGTTACTCATATCAGTGAAAACAAAATAAGAAAAAAGAATGGTATTAGATAAAGCATAAACAGCTGCTGGCCACATGCGTGTATGCATGGACATCATATTGTACGTTCTCTCTCTCTAGTCTTATAATCGGACAAGTTTCTTTCTCTCTCTCTCTCTCTCTCTCTCTCTCTCTCTCTCTCAGCTCGTAATTACGAGATCTATCCCTTGGTAGGCTGATTTCTCTCCCTCTCATAAACACATGCACTATCTCTCCCAAGATCTATCTCTCCCAGTTCCCACCACTGTCTCACTTCTCTTTTCTCTCTCTCCGTTCTAAGAACTCAACTATATCTGTTGCTATCTCTCTCACCCTCCCCGATACTAAACCCACACACTAGAATATGATTGCAAAACAGCGTCAGTCACACGCTGTGATATTGAGAAATGGAAGGGCTGAAAGATGGAGAGAAGAAAAAAAGGAGGTTCGGGAATCTCAACTGATTTAGAGCTGATTTAGAGTTGCGAAAACTCTTGCTATTACTGATGCTACTGCAATGAACTGTGACCCAAAGTAGCGAGAGACTAGATAACACAGCCCAGATTGCTTGCACAAATGCACAAAGAATCTGGAAGGTACGGTATACGGTATACCCCGTCGCTACTTCTAGTATGTACATATTACGCGTTATATGGCAACCAGTTACACTTGACTGACTACTACATCGGACTAGTACCCAGGTAGTACCAGCATGCAGTGCACCTAGAAGAAGTAGAACTTCAACTATTGAAGTACGACTACCATATACGGGAAGGGCCATATCATACAAAATGATGTCAATGGTGAGCTGATAAATAATATGACGCATCAAAACCACGCACACTTGTGAACAGAGAGAGACAGGATGAACGCCTAAAATGAGACAAAAACACACGACAATTACAATGAAATAGTCTATATTGGGAGGAAAACAGAGAGAGAACACTGCTGGATGCATTGGATCCCAATAATAGGATAGTGGATACAGCTTCCGGTCTCTCTCTCTCTCTCTCTCTCTCTCTCTCTCTCTCTCTCTCACTAAACCCCCCCCTCTCTCTCTCCCTCACATTGTATCTGATGCCACAAATAAAGTCGCACAGTTATATATTGTACCTGGATTATTGAGTAGAGATCCCCTAGAGCGGTGGTTGCTCTGTTGAGTACTGAGGGGAGCTGTAATCTGGATTTTCAATACTCGGCTGTTGTTGATCAGGGAGGATATAGGGCGATACCTACTAATACACCTCGAACATAACAGCATCGCCATAGCTAGAGAGGGAGAAGTTAGGGAGAGAGAGATGTCAACTAGAGTGAGAGAGAGAGAGAGAGAGAGAGAGAGAGAGAGAGAGAGAGAGAGAAACATGTCCGATTACAAGAGAGAGAGAGAGAGAAATGATCTGAATCGAGGAATATGTTGCAAGAGAGAATTGGATTAGGTCACGTGGGGCGTTGATTACAAAGTGTGATTGAGGGAGGGAAGAGAGAGATTAGAGATGGAAGGAAGGGGTAATGAATGCGGTATCTTGTAGTAGGGCGGGGTTGGAGTGTTGGGGTAAAAAAATAATATTTCGAGATATTTAGAAAACAAGAGATACGAGCACAAAACACACAAAAGCATCTCTACCTCTCATTTTACTATGTACAATTTCTTATGTACACAGTGATCTACATCTATCCACAGTGTACTATGTACATCTATACAATGTATTCACATAAGATCTGACCGTCACACGCCGCATCAGAGTAGAAGCACTAAACTCAGTTTCTCTCTCACTCCCTCACTCTCTCTCTCTCTCACTCTCACTCTCACTCACTCACTCTGAGCTCTCTCTCATCATCTCGGGCGTCTACACTTCCAATATAAAAACAAATTACAATCTAAAACAAACTACTACGTCGGTGGGACGACAGCATTTTCTGGTGTTTCCAGGAACGCATTTTTCACAACCCTCCTGGGTGGACCAAGGAGAGGTCGAGCACCAGTCGCGGCTAGTGTTTGTGTGTGAATCGAATCATTAGAATCGCTTCTTGAGGATGGGATGGGTTCCAAGATAGGTTTCTTGGTGTTGTTGGTGTTGGGCAGAACGGGCGAGCTGAAGGAATTACCCATCGCTGTTTTGTTCCTCATGGACGTTTCTGATCTTGATTTCTTCGACGGCTGGGGGAGGGAGAATGGTTTGAAACAATCATCACAAAAACCAAAACACCCCCCTTTTTTTGTTGAGGGTGATGGCCGATGGCGATTTTACCTTTGTTTTAGCGTTCATAGGGTTCATGACCCCGATTTTAGGTGCTGATTTGAAGACTCTGTTGTAGTTGGACTCTCTGTTCACCAGCTCTAACTCGTAATATTTCTTCTCGTCCTACATGAGTGTTGCTTGTTAATCATATGAGACATTATGTTGTGGTTACACTGTATGAGACACACTCGTAAATCATAAATGTTGTGGTTACACAACATTAAACATTATTTTGTGGTTACACATGAGGCATTATTCTGTGGTTACACACATCAACGTGGACTGAGGAATTCAGAGAAGACCAGATGGGGTCGGTGTATACTGTTTAAGTGTATCTAAGAACTACAACTTACAATTAGACTCCGTATCCGTTCATCAGCATCAATCAGCAGATTCTCCATCTCTCCAATCTTTACCAAATCCTCAGGTCGAGAGGGCCGATTATTAAACCTCTCCTCGGCAGACATCAGTTCCCCCTTCAATTCTCCCATCTCTAAACGAAGCTTCTCAAGATCGTTTTGGTGTCGGAAATTAGCATCCTCCATGTCTCGTGCAAACTTCCCCTGAACGGTCTTCAGCTCGCTGGCATGGAGGTTACTCAACTTCTTCTCTCGCTTCCTGGAATAGGTACAGTAGTGTCAGAACTCGAAAGCATGTTGGGGGGAAGTTGGTTCAGGAATACCTGATGGCATTGTCTAGAATAAATTCTAGTCACGAGAGTGTTACATTAAAACAACAACAAAAATTCTCCCTTACTTGATCTGCATAACCGCTTCCTGTTTTATTTGCATCACTTCATTACACTTGTTCTGTAGGGTCTGTTGCGATTCTGAAAGCTGCTTTTTCAACGCATCAAACTCATCCCTCGTTTTGCTCAACTCCAACTGTTTGTCCGTCAGAAGGTTCTCCAAATTCCCCATTTTAGTATGGAATTGCTTCATCTGGTAGAATGGGAATATGGAATATGGAATGTGAGTTAAGAGCTTTATCCACCCCCTGGGAAGAACAACCTCTAAAGTAGAAGCTATGATGAAGAGTACAGGGGTATGAATGATAGGGATATGATAGATTCCTACCTCTCTGTCCCTCATCTCCATTTCCCTCTGCAGTTCCTCTTTCTGCTCTTCGTATGATAGTGTTACCTCGTGAACCCTCAGCTCTCCCTTATCCATACATTCCTTCCGGCATTTTGCCAGTTGTACCTCTGAAGAAATGGGAAGGGTTGTAATGTTGTGAAGGTAAATTATCCATAACTAAGTAAACAAGCTCACGTGCAATCAACAGGCTTTCTCATATAAATATTTGGTTGACTAAAAGTTACCCATTTCTTTGCGTGCTGCGTGTTTACACGTGTTTAGTTCCATGATTCTCTTCTGATCAAACTGGTCTTTGAGAGCATCGACTGACAACTTGTTGGCCTTTGTGATCTCGTGCATGTTCTGCCGGTGCTGGAGAATCAATTTGTCCTCTAAATTCTTGGCATCTCGTTTTAGGGAGGCAGCTTGTCGATCCAGTGCCTCTTTGTGTTCAACCTCCAGCTGTACCAAGTAATCAGCGTGTTCTTGTTTGATTAATATTATCCTAGATTGCAGTTCTTCGTACTCCGTCTTGCTCTGAGCATTCATGTTCATCTCCTTCTTCAGAGACTCAATGTTTAGCAGACTCAGCTCTTTCTCCATTTCTTTGATCTGAGAAAGGAGCGGGGTCAGGGCGGGGACTGGGAAGGAGCGGGGGATCAGGATTCAATCTCCCGAGTGCCGCCATGTGCTTTGAGTGCATTCTTCGCGCGCGGTACAGAATGCTTGCTATGCTCTACTCTCCCGATGCGCGGCGCTGCGGCTGGCACTTGGTGGGTCAGTTGCATGGCAACATAATCATCTAACTTGCTGTACTGTACAGAAGTAAATGCTAAGTTTAAACTTACTTAAGTCACGATAGAAAACACAGAACAGTCGGGAGAATACACTCACGACTAATGACTAGTAGTATACCTCAATCCCGATACAAATTCATTTAGAAATCAAAGTCCAAAGGAAGAAAGATCGCCGGGGAATGGATTGCACGCGAATGTAAAAACAAGTCTACCTTATTTTTGTCCCTCCAAGCCTGTTCTTGGCCCACAAACTCCTGTACATGGATATCTTTCATTCGTTTAATTTCAGAATTCCTGCTCTGTGATTGACGCCTTGTCAATTCCTGCTCCAACTCGTCAAGCTCCTCGCTGGCAAAATAAAGAGGTTCAGTATTATGTATGGAGGAGTTAAAATCAGAGAATAATTAAATTAGGGAAGATAGAAAGTCCAATTATACCGTAATCTAGTTTCCCAGTACAAGTTGAGTTCCTTCTCTTTTACAGACACCTTATCATCTGCATATTGCTCCATCTGCGCTTTGGAGATGTTGTGAGCCGTCACCTCCTTGTCAAACTCACTCTGGTGGGGAATAGGGGGTTTTAGAAAGAGACTGAAACAAGAAAGGGATTTATTGTTATGAACGAGTGGTATTCATTTCCCAAATGTATGGAGGTTGTAATTGTTTTGGGGGAATAACGTGTGATGACTCAGAATAGAACAATCATCAATACCCCTGATACTCCCCCGTGTGATTTATCTAGATCAGTTAGAATGCCACCTGCTAATGCCCCATGTTATTATTCAGAATGGTGATGAGAAAAGGACGGTGTTAAAATCAGTCAGATCTTAGTAATAAAGATGTCTTGCTCATGTGTGTGTGTGCTGGGAGAGAGATAGAGAGCTTGTGCTTGCGAATTTTGAATGTACCGTCGTGCTTTACTCATGTGTACGAAAGGAGGTAGTCTGTCCGTCAGACACTGTCTATAACACTCGTATTTGTATGATGATGATCATTACTTGATCTACCGAACCCTCACAGAGTTCGCTACGGTGTGATCCAGACAAATCATTACCGTCTAACAGCTTTCCACAGAGATCAATCATGATATACAGTAGAGGGGGAATGAGTTGTGTTATAGTAAATGAAATGGTATATAATAGAGTTGGGTAACTACTGTTACTATGGTAACCTACCCGGAGTGATTTGAGAAGGGAGACCTTGTCCTTCAGCTCACTCTTCAGCAGCTCAAGGTTATCCTCCTTCTCTTTCAGATTGTTCTGAAATACAGGGGATGTCACACAGGGATGTCACGCAGGGTATAGTTGTTGAAAAGGGTCACTTGCCACTGTAATATATTACATCAGTGTAAATTAAGGATTAATTAACATCTCACCATTAGCTCTGTTCGTTCCCTCTCTGCATCAACAAGGGATGATTTACTACTATTCATCAGATTCCTCAGTCTCTCCAACTCTATCGTTAGCTCTGTCACGCTCGTCTCAGCCTTCTCCTTGGCATCCCTCAATTCAGCCAATTGGGCCTCGTAATCTGGGGGAAAAGAGTGGGTGTTATGGTGAGGGGAGAGGGGGTGCTAGGGTGAGGGAAGAGGGTGTTAATCTGGCTGTGGAGAGAGGGTGTTAGTCTGGGGAGACACAGGGTGTTGGTCTAGGAGACGGTGTTAGTCTGGGTGGATAGAGAAGGTATTAATCTGGGGAGGGAGAAGGTGTTAGGGTGAGGGGAGAGATATGGTGTTAGTCTGGGGAGACCGACTGCATTACAGAATGACAGGAACAACATATCACCAAATTACATCACCGCCCAACAACACCCCACACAACTACTCACTGGTAGTGAGGGCCTCCCGTTCCGAGTTGGCCTCAGCTTCAAGAGCCTCCCGTATAGCCTGACTGTTAGCCCGGGACATCTCCAATACTTCCTCCATCTCCCTCTCACAATTCTCCTTTATCTCCCGTATCTCCTCCAGTTTTAGACGCTGTAACTCCTTCTCACGGTCTGATATGGACGCCATGTGTTCTTCGAGTGCTAGTTTCTGTTCTGCTTTCAGTCTCACTAGCTCCTCCTCTTTCACCGTGAGATCCTGGGAAACGAAATTTAAAAAAAGTAAGTTGACAATAGAAAACAAAGGTAAAGAGGGGGGACGAGGGGGAAAAGTGATTCGGAGGTAGATTTTTCAGTACCTTTTTCAGATGATTAGTTTTGTCCTCCCAGGTATGAATTGCCTTATTATGTCGCTCCTTCAAGTGACGGATCTCATCATCTTTCTCCAATATCCGATCCTTTAACTTCTGCATTTCAAACTGTAGCTTTTCATTCTCAACAGAGTGAAGTTGTGATAGCTCATCCAGCTCCCCAATACGACCTGACAGATGTAACACGGCTGAATTAGAAACTTTCTCGATAGTTAGACTTTGTTTCGAGCGTAAAGGGGGGTTAGAACATAACAATTAAAAACAGGAAATAGAACTAAATATAACTAAAGACAAGTTAGGTGCAGTATAATATACCATCAATTGATGCTGATTCTGCAGTAACAGGGGATGGCAATGAGATGCCGGTACTACCAGAACCATCATATATACTACTCATTATAGTAGAGTATTCTCTTTTCCGTCCCTCCTCACACAATCAAACAAAATACAGCAGCATTATGAATGACACACACACACGCTACACAGCGCCATGCTCAGGGGGGTTTTAAAATATAATAAATGGAAAATCACCGGTGGTTTTTCTCTCTATTTTTCAAGTGAATTTTTACATGTCGTGCATGACAATATACCAGGTATTCTGAATAAAGTACCGGTATTCATTGAGCATTGGAGGTCAGAAATCATTATTCGGAATAAACAGAAGAGACTCGAACATTTTGCAAATGATCCTTCTAGTTTCTGGCCATCCAAGGGTTTTAGGACTGCAGTGTAACAAGAACCAACTTGATTAGGAGAAACTGTTTAACTAGTAAATTAATTGATAAGCATGTCAATACAACCGCTTGATAGACTGGCGGTCTAATCGCAAAGGATCCTTATTTTACAAGATATTTTACATTTTACAGACGTGCAATCAACAGGCTTTCTCATATAAATATTTGGTTGACTAAAAGTTACCCATTTCTTTGCGTGCTGCGTGTTTACACGTGTTTAGTTCCATGATTCTCTTCTGATCAAACTGGTCTTTGAGAGCATCGACTGACAACTTGTTGGCCTTTGTGATCTCGTGCATGTTCTGCCGGTGCTGGAGAATCAATTTGTCCTCTAAATTCTTGGCATCTCGTTTTAGGGAGGCAGCTTGTCGATCCAGTGCCTCTTTGTGTTCAACCTCCAGCTGTACCAAGTAATCAGCGTGTTCTTGTTTGATTAATATTATCCTAGATTGCAGTTCTTCGTACTCCGTCTTGCTTTGGGCATTCATGTTCATCTCCTTCTTCAGAGACTCGATGTTTAGCAGACTCAGCTCTTTTTCCATTTCTTTGATCTGAGAAAGGAGCGGGGGATCACGATTCAAGAAGATCTCCCGAGTGCCGCCATGTGCTTTGAGTGCATTCTTCGCGCGCGGTACAGAATGCTTGCTGTGCTCTACTCTCCCGATGCGCGGCGCTGCGGCTGGCACTTGCAGTGGGTCAGTTGCATGGCAACATTATCATCTAACTTGCTGTACTGTACAGAAGTAAATGATACTAAGTTTAAACTTACTTAAGTCACATTAGAAAAGACATAACAGTCGGGAGAATACACACACGACTAATGACTAGTAGACTACCTCTATCCCGATACAAATTCATTTAGAAATCAAAGTCCTAAGGAAGAGCGCCGGGGAATGGATTGCACGCGAATGTAAAAACAAGTCTACCTTATTTTGAAGCTGCTCGACTTTATCCCTCCAAGCCTGTTCCTGACCCACAAACTCCTGTACATGGATATCTTTCATGCGTTTAATTTCAGAGTTCCTGCTCTGTGATTGACGCCTTGTCAATTCCTGCTCCAACTCGTCAAGCTCCTCTCTGGCAAAACAAAGAGAGAAGTTCAGTATCGGATATGGTTGGAGGAGTTAAAATCAGAGAATTATTAAATTATGGGATAGATAATAAGGGATAGATAGAAAGTCTACAATAAACTAATCAATATACCGTAATCTAGTTTCCCAGTACAAGTTGAGTTCCTTCTCTTTTACAGACACCTTATCATCTGCATATTGCTCCATCTGCGCTTTGGAGATGTTGTGAGCCGTCACCTCCTTGTCAAACTCACTCTGGTGGGGAATAGGGGGTTTTAGAAAGAGACTGAAACAAGAAAGGGATTTATTGTTATGAACCGTTGCTTTGGAGCTTGAAACTATTTTGGGGGAATAACGTGTGATGATTCAGGATAGAAGAATCATCAACACACACCCCCTCCGCCCCCCCCCATGGTATCACTACTCCCCCGTGTGATTTATCTAGATCAGTTAGAACGGGCCACCTGCTAATGCCCCATGTTATTCAGAATGGTGATGAGAAAAGGACGGGGTGTTAAAATCAGTCAGATCTTAATAAAGATATCTTGCTCATGTGTAGTGTGCTAGGAGAGAGAGACAGAGCTTGTGCTTGCGAATTTTGAATGTACCGTCGTGCTTTACTCATGTGTACGAAAGGAGGTAGTCTGTCCGTCACATATTGTCCACACTCGTGTTTGAATGATGGGGGAAGGGATGTGAGATATATGATTATCATTACTGTCTACCAGCTTTCCACAGAGGTCAATCATGATATACCAGTATACAGTAACAAAGTAGAGGGGGAATGAGTTGTGTTATAGACTGTTATAGTAAATGAAATGGTAATAACAGAGTTGGTTAGTAACCATGGTAACCTACCCGGAGTGATTTGAGAAGGGAGACCTTGTCCTTCAGCTCACTCTTCAGCAGCTCTAGGTTATCCTCCTTCTCCTTCAGGTTGTTCTGAAATACAGAGGGATGTGTTAAAAGGGATGTCACACAAGGTATAGTCGTTGGAAAGGGTGGCCAACGGGACTAATGTATGACCATACTTCACCAAAGAAGTGTAAATTAATTAACGAGTTATTTTAAAAGTAATTAGTTAATTAACTAATTAACAATCTCACCATTAGCTCGGTACGTTCTCTCTCTGCATCGACGAGGGATGATTTACTACTATTCATCAGATTCCTCAGCCTCTCCAATTCTATTGTTAGCTCTGTCACACTCGTCTCAGCCTTCTCCTTGGCCTCCCTCAATTCCGCCAATTGGGCCTCATAATCTCGGGAGAAAGAGGGTGTTAGGGTGAGGGGAGAGAGGGTGTTGGGGCGAGGGGAGAGAGTGTTAGGGTGAGGGTGTTAACTGTTAGTCTGGGGAGAGAGAGGATGTTAGTCTGGAGAGAGAGGATGTTAGTCTGGAGAGAGAGGATGTTAGTCTGGGGAGAGAGGATGTTAGTCTGGGGAGAGAGGATGCCGGATGGGGAGAGAGGATGTTAGTCTAGGGACTGGGGAGTGAGAGGGTGTTAGGGTAAGGGGAGAGGGACAGACAGTATTAGTAGAAGGACATTACAGAATGACAGCAACAAAACATCACCAAACTAAACCACAACCACACAACTACTTACTGGTAGTGAGGGCCTCCCGTTCCGAGTTAGCCTCAGCTTCAAGAGCCTCCCGTATAGCCTGACTATTCGCCCGGGACATCTCCAATACTTCCTCCATCTCCCTCTCGCAATTCTCCTTAATCTCCCGTATCTCCTCCAGTTTTAGGCGCTGTAGCTCCTTCTCACGGTCCGATATGGACGCCATATGTTCTTCCAAAGCTAGTTTCTGTTCTGCTTTCAGTCTCACTAGCTCCTCCTCTTTCACCGTGAGATCCTGGAAAACAAAGGTAGTGAGGGAGGAGTTGAGGGGAAACAAAAGTAAAAAAGGAAGGTGACAAGGCGACATGAAGTTGGAAAGAGGGGGGACAAGGGGAAACAGAAGTAGAGAGGGAGGGGACAAGGGGGGAACAGAAGTAGAAAAGGAAGGTGACAAGGGGAAAACAAAGTGATTTCTGTCCTTCCACTAAGTTTTGAGGTAGATTTCGCAGTACCTTTTTCAGATGATTAGTTTTGTCCTCCCAGGTATGAATTGCTTTATTATGACGCTCCTTCAAGTGTCTGATCTCATCATCTTTCTCCAATATCCTATCTTTAAGCTTCTGCATTTCAAACTGTAGCTTTTCATTCTCTACAGAGTGAAGTTGTGATAGCTCATCCAGCTCCCCAATACGACCTGAAAAATGTAACACGGCTGATTTAAAAACAGGGAGTAGATATGTAGATACTGTAGTAGGTACTAAAATATAAAACTAAACTAAATAGCACTAAATATAAAACAAGTTAGGGATGCAGTATAATGTATATACCATCGATTGATGCCGATTCTAAAGTAACAGGAGATGGTAATGAGATGCCGGTACTACCGGAGCCATCATAAATACTACTCATTATTATAGTATAGTAGAGTAACTCTCTCTTCCGACCTTCCTCTCACAATCAAACAAAATACAGCAGCATTATGAATGACACACACACGCTACACAGCGCCATGCTCTAAAATATAATAAATGGAAAATCACCGGTGGTTTTTCTCTCTATTTTTCAAATGAATTTTTACATGTCATGCATGACAATACCAGGTGTTCTGAATAAAGTACCGGTATTCATTGAGCATTGGAGATCAGAAATCATTATTCGGAATAAACAGACGAGACTCGAACAAATGATCTTTATTACCATCCAAGGGTTTTAGGACTACAGTGTAACAAGAACCGGCTTGAGTAGGAGATACTGTTTAACTAGTAAATTAATTAATAAGCATACAACGATATAACCGCCTGATAGACAGGTGGTCTAATCGCAAAGGATCCTTATTTTACAAGATATTTTACATTTTACAGCGCCAAGTCGGTCAAGGCACCAGAAACTACAAAGGTCAAAGGACGAGGAATGTTCGAGTCAAAAGTAGGATCTTTAAAAACCCCATTACATGAATGACTTTCTTTCACGTTCTTCATTATCTATAGAATGTTATCACGCCCCTAATGCTAAAGGCTCTTGTCAAAACTCTCAATCTAGGCGACAAAAGAAACTTTACTAGCAATGAAATTCCGTAACAGTTTCCAACTATTATAGTAGAGAGACTATCTAGGGAAAACAGATGAGGTGTACCTGATTTCTTCATGTTCTCCTCAGCCTGCTGCAAAGCTGCTTTCTTAGTATTATTGAGATCATCCTCTACCTGTCATGACGGGAAATTAGTAATTTCCACTGGTACAAATCAATACTAATTACTAGCACCTAGTAACGCATATGTATAAATTTCACTATTCTTCCTACCCTGGTGACTTGTTGCAGTGCAATATCGAGATCTCTCTGAGTTTCCATCAGCCTCTCTTCTAAATCATTCACTTCTCGGCGGAGAGAGTCGTTCTGAAGAAATAGTGTTAAAAACCGATAGAGAATATGGGGGTTGTCTGTGTGGGTCACACCGCATTTTATTTCATACGCTCTGTGAGGGTTTGGTAGTGGAAACTGGTAAGTAGCAATCCTGTAATTTTGATACAAAGATCCAGACAAATTATAGACAGTACCTCGTCTTCTAATCGTCGCTTTTCCTCGTTAAAAGATGCAAATCTGGCCTCAGCCTCCTCTAAATCCTTCTGAAGTCTCTGGACCCGGCCTGAGCTCTGGTACTCGGACTGCTCTGATACTTGTTTCAGTGTAGACACCTGAGAGGAGGGTTAGAGTAACACCAGAAACCGACCGAATCAGGAAACACTGGTCGCTGATTGGCTGATAACCAGTCACGTGACCTAAATAATGAGTTCTGATTGGTTGTTTACTTGTGTCGGTCGGTTCCAAATTGGAATCATGCCAAAACTCCTTACCTCTTCCTCTAACTGAGCAATCTGGGTTTTATACATGGCTGTGAGATGGGACTTCTCACTGTTCACCATTGAACCCAGCTCCTCTCTATGTTTTGCTGCTATTGATTTCTTCTCCTCCTCGTGGGATTTACGCATCTCAACCAGCTTTTGTTCCAGCTCCTTCCGTTGGCCCTCAAAGACCTGCACGTGAGGTACCCGATGTGTTAAATACTACCCGAGAAAGGAGGGAAAGGGATAGAGAGGGAGGGATACAAAGAGAGCGTGCATGCTTGTGTGGCTCAGGAAAAAAGAAAGAAAAATGACTATATGACACATAATCATGGATTGTGTTAAAATGTGCTATAAATGCACGAACTTATTCATGCAAAACATGAGTAATAGGGGCCGCCTGGGACGGAAGGGAACAGAGAAAAACGAAAAAACAATTGGAATTATTTACTCAGTGTTTCCACTGTCAGCGTTATGGACACGTAGCTGGATCTGTCTACTGTCCTAGTAAAGATAAAAGCGCCACCTGTGCATTTTGTGCAGGAGATCATGACACCAGACAATGTAAAGCGAAGAGTAAGAATGAACTCAACCGGATGAAGTGTGTAAACTGCGATGTTGGAGGTAGTAAGGATGACAAGAAGTATGCGAAATCCCATCCAGCATCAAGTAACTTGTGTCCGCATTATGTTAATGCTCGAGGAAGACTGATGGAAAACACAAGTGGTGTCAGTAAGGAGAGAAAAAACGCTTATCTGACGAGGGCGTGGGAGGAACTGAAGGTAAAGAGACGTGGCGTCTTGGCACACTAAATGTGCACTCGATAATGAATAAAACGTCTGGTGTCATCGCTCATCTTGAAGACATGAAATGTGATATCTGTCTGATTCAGGAAACCTACTTGAAGACCAGTGATACTGCAAAACTTCAGGAGATAAGAGACTATGGCTGGAATATTTTCTCATCCCCCAGGGCGGAGAGGGCAGGAGGGGGTATCGGGATACTCTACAGGGATGGAGTTAAGATGAAACTATCACCAGTGAGGAAATTTCAATCGTTCCAGATTCAGGAGATTTTAGTTGGTAGTGGGATGGACCTTACTCGGATATGTAATGTTTACAGACCTCCCTATACCGGTAAAGCGAGGTTCACTGAAGCGAAGTTTCTGGAGGAATTTACCGATTATCTCTCAGAGCTAGTATTGAAGACTGGTCTTCCCCTTATAATGGGAGACTTTAACTTTCAATGGCAGGACAGAGACAACTTCTACACTAAGAAGCTTGCTGAACTCCTGGACTCACATGAGTTTTCTCAGCTTGGCCCCAGGCAACCAACACACAATCGTGGAGGTACTCTTGACCTGGTTATATGTCCAAAGGAGGTAGAGGAGAAAGTTAAATCTGTGGAAATACATCCTGACGGAACAGAGTCTGACCATTTTCTTGTTCTGAGTGAAGTCGTACTGGAGACTAAGGTTGGCAACCTTCAGCAACGGGATCGAGTTAACACCTACAGAGACTTTAAATCAGTGGACCCGGTATTGTTCATGAAGGCCCTCAGAGCAAGCGGCCGAGAGGGACGGTTTGATTTGGATTCCCCAGATGATTTGTTCGAGATCTATGAAAGATACCTGAAGGAGGTAGTAGATAGTTTTGTCCCTTTGAAGAGAAGAAAGAAAGTGAAAAAGGTACGCCCGGGGAGAGACAATGATGATGTCAGGGATGCGCT
>AVPN01000066.1:72516-98964 GCA_000695325.1 Pleurobrachia bachei | reverse complement strand
CTCTCTCTCTCTCTCTCTCTCTCTCTCTCTCTCTTTCTCTCACACACTCTCTCTCTCTCTCTCCTTTCTCTCTCCCTCCCTCCTTTCTCTCCCGCTCTCTCTCCCTCTCTCGTCGATTGTTCTGTTGTCTCTCTCTCTGATTCTCCCCCTCTATCTGATTTCTCTTTCTGTCCTCTGTGCACGCAGAGTGCTTTGCGTTTTGTGCTCATGTGTGAGACGAGATGCTGCAATATCATTATTGTGAATCTATAGAGAGAGAAATAGGGATGGGGTGAGAGAGAGAGAGAGAGAGAAAGATAGAGAGGGGAGGATAGAGAGGTCTTGTTGTGAGCTCGCGTGTGATTTGTTGATTGCAGGGGGTGCAATACACCAGGTGCAAAACCCAGCGTTTTTGCTGTCAAGGAGCGTGGAAATATCTCGTCTCTCTGCGGTCTCACTTTCCTTATTTTCCGCATCTCTCTTCACACTATTAGGCTTTCATTTTATTCTCTCTCTATCTCTCTCTCTCTCTCTCTTTCTCTGTCCCATCTGTTCTCATCTCATGCGGAAGGCTATGTCGTGCCGGTTTTGTATAAATTATATATTCGAGAGGAAGTGCGGGAAATGTGCATGTGTCATTAGAATGTGTAATTAGTTTCAAGTGATTACAGTATTCTTGCATGGAACGTTCTTATTTTATCTCTCTTTCTTTTTTCTCTCTCAGATCTTCTACTTCACTCTCTTTTCCATGTTTGTCTCTCAACTTACTTTAATAATTCCCTCTTTACCAATCTTTCTTGCTTACCTCTCTCTCTCCCTCGTTTTCCCCTCCTACCGCTTCTCTCAACTTTCCTCCAGTTACACCAGTTTTCCCCTTTGTAGCTAGCAGCGAGTATGATTCGTCCATCAAGATGCGTTTAGTGTAGTGTAAGACGATTTAAAGGTAAGTTTTTGTTTTGTTCCCATCCCTCGGTGCCAACCCTTTTTTCTCGAACTCTTCTCTTTGTGTAACATTCTTACTTAATTTTGTGTAACATAGTGTTATAGTGATGTGACCACACCCTATAACCAGGCTAGCCATTGTCAAGGGAGCTATGTGTTAACGGCACGTGCCCCCCTCTCTCTCTCTCTCTCTCTCTCCCGCGCGAGATAACTATCTCTCTCCAGGGGGAGAAAAGAGAGAGACACACATTAACGTATACAATAAAGTTTAGGTAGTAGTCGTGGGCATTTAGCGCACGTACACACATATTCTCTCCACCGGCATTAATGATTACGGGAGAACGGCTTGAAATATCTCTTAGAGTCTCCGGATGGTTACTCAGGGGACCTAGAGCTAACTTTTGACACCCATGGTTTTACCCCAAGTTGAAAAAAATTAGTCGGGTTTTTGTTATGATCAACAACATTTCAAGTGCTGATTACACCATGATGAAAACAGTTTGTGAAAAAGTAACACCTGTTTAGAGGTCGTGTCGAAGCTCCAAACAGATGTGACAAAAACTGGAACAATTGAGAGGGTAAGATCTACTTATCGACTCTACTATTTACCAAACCCAATTTACCCCATCATCACCCACTCTCTCCTTAGTTCGGGGCCTACCTCCCCTCTCACAGAGCCACTATTTCCCAGTCTACTTTTACACCATCCTCTTACTCATTTCCTCTCCCTCCCTCTCTAGGCATATGTTCCAAGACCGCTAACGGCCGGATAATAGCCGACTCTAACCACTGCTACACCGTCTGGCCAGAGAACTCCTTTAATACACTACACAGACCGGCTCACTACACAGTAACGCGCGGATCGCCCCTTCATTAGAAAGTACAGCAGGGAAGCGCGGCGGGTCTACCTTCTACTTTTGTGTAGATCTGTGTGTGTTTGTAGGTTTGCATGTTTCCCACCACACGTCCGACAGTTGGCCAACTATTCAGTGCGGCGGAAAGGGATACTGATGAGATATCCAAAGTATCTACCCTCCTGACACCCACTGCCAGACGACTCCCGGGGTTACTGAACGAGAGCGTACTTGGTACAGCATTGTATTATGGGTTCACAAGCGGTCGAGGGTTGCTGACTCTGGGAGAGGAGGGTAATCAGATGGTGCCTCTTACTGCAGCAGGACAGCCCCCTTCTAAAGGGACAAGAGCGGTATTTGTGTTGTTACAGACACTGACGTCACTCCTCTCAACTCTAAACAACATCCATCCTGCCTTTAAATGGGCCATGGAACATTTATCATCACCCATTACCATCCTTGCGTATCTGAAGGGCTTTCAACTATCACAAGGCATACTTGGTATTAAAAATGGCCGCCTTGGCCCCACGCCAAAGATCCATCCTTTTCATGTGATCGTGATACTGGACTTAGCTAACGCTGCTCTGCAGCTACTCACCGCTCTAAAACGGAGAGAGGGATGTAAAAAGGAGCTAGAAACTGTGAATATTGCTCTACCTCCACCGTCAGGTCTGACGTGTATTGTGTGTTCTGAGTTGGTTGCTATAGGACAGATCACGACTACACCCTGTGGACACATTGGTTGTTGGGATTGTCTGCACAGAGCTGCAATCGCTAGCTCCCAATGCCCCATATGTAGAGCAACAGTTCTACCCTTGACGTGCTTGTCCAACTTTTACCATATTTAACCTAATTGAAAACGCGAGGGGCCCTCTCACTATCTCTGTCTTTCTCTAACTCTCCCTTCTTCTATCTCGGTATTATTCTCACTTTGAAACTCTACAATTAGTACAATCTCTCCCCCTGCGACAAAATATTCTCCATGACACTCACTATTTCACTATCCTTCTCTCTCTCTCTCTCTCTTTCTCTCTCTCTTTCTCTCTCTCTCTCTCTCTCTCTCTCTCTTTCTCTCACACACTCTCTCTCTCTCTCTCCTTTCTCTCTCCCTCCCTCCTTTCTCTCCCGCTCTCTCTCCTTTCTCTCTCCCTCTCTCGTCGATTGTTCTGTTGTCTCTCTCTCTGATTCTCCCCCTCTATCTGATTTCTCTTTCTGTCCTCTGTGCACGCAGAGTGCTTTGCGTTTTGTGCTCATGTGTGAGACGAGATGCTGCAATATCATTATTGTGAATCTATAGAGAGAAATAGAGATGGGGTGAGAGAGAAAGAGAGGGGAGGATAGAGGTCTTGTTGTGTGAGCTCGCGTGTGATTTGTTGATTGCAGTAGGGGGTGCAATACACCAGGTGCAATAGCCAGCGTTTTTGCTGTCAAGGAGCGCGAAAATATCTCGTCTCACTTTCCTTATTTTCCGCATCTCTCTTCACATTATTAGGCTTTTATTCCGTTCTCTCTATCTTTCTCTCTCTCTCCCTTGCTTTATCTCTCTCGTTCTCTCTCTCTCTCTTTCTTCAATTCCCTTCCTTCTATATCCCATCTGTTCTCATCTTGCGGAAGTCAAGATGTCGTGCCGGTTTTGTATAAATTATATATTCGAGAGGAAATGCGGGAAATGTAGATGTGTCATTAGAATGTGTAATTAGTTTCAAGTGATTACAGTATTCTTGCATGGAACGTTCTTATTTTATCTCTCTTCCTTTTCTTTCTTTCTCTCTCTCTCTCTCTCAGATCTTCTACTTCACTCTCTTTTCCATGTTCGTCTCTCAACTTACTTTAATAATTCCCTCTTTACCAATCTTGCTTGCTCTCTCTCTCTCTCTCGTTTTCCCCTCCTACCGCTCTTCTCTCAACTTACCTCCAGTTACACCAGTTTTCCGCTTTGTAGCTAGCAGCGAGTATGAATCGTCCATCAAGATGCGTGTAGTGTAGTGTAAAACGATTTAAAGGTAAGTTTTTGTTTTGTTACCATCCCTCGGTGCCAACCCTTTTTTCTCGAACTCCTCTCTTTGTGTAACATTCTTACTTAATTTAGTGTAACATAGTGTTATAGTGATGTGACCACACCCTATAACAAGGCTAGCATTTGTCAAGGGAGCTATGTGTTAGCGGCACGTGCCTCTCTCTCTCTCTCTCTCTCTCTCTCACTCTCTCTCTCTCTCTCACTCTCTACCGGGATCGTTAGTCTGGTGCTATACACTCCCACCAACCCCATGTACCCACTTTCGATAATATAACTGCACTTCTCTGCTCACTTTACTACTAAACTACCGCCACACCAATTCTCTATGCAACCTATAATAATGGTATACTGATGATGTCAGCTGCTACCGAAAATATCATTCTGCAACATCCCCTATATTCTACCGGCTACCCTACATTCTAACCCCCTCCCCTTTTATCCCCTAAACTATGCTAACTATATAACCCCCATCAAACTATTCTCAAACCTCTGGTCAAAGTCTACCTGCGTCCTCTCGCCCTCGTGGACGATCGAGCTGAGTTCTAAGAGATCAAGCTGCTGATGGAGGAGAGTGTCACCAAGAAGTTCATACACGAGGACAGTGCCACCATTGCATCCCTGTGTATTATAATGGAACAGTGTTTGGTACACGGGTTCAAGAAACCCGGGGTATCTCTCAGTAGCACCCCTCTCTCTATGGTCCTACTTACCACCCTCGCTAAACATGATGAAATAGCCGCTGATACACTGAAGAGAGCGGGTTTTAGGAAGGAAAACTCGGTAGCTAAATCAAGGAGTTTAATCGGACATACTCCCCGTTACAACTGGATCCGACTGGCTCTGATCGAGAAAACCATAGTTGATATTGTGAAGAGTGTGACACAGCAGTGTACCAAGTTGTATCACGATGACTCACTGATACGTAACCCCGTGACTGGTAACCTCTTCCTTGACCTTCTCAGTGGCCTGATAGCCCTGGACTACACTAAAACCAAAACACCGGACCACTTTTGGAGCGATCCCCCGGCTTCTGAGTTGTTGGAGCGGCAAATGGCAAAGGGAGACCAGCCACGTCACCTGAAACACCCCAACTCCTCGCTAACCGTGTGTACACCTAGTGCCCTGCATTTTGTCACGGAAAACGATCCCTCGGCGTGCCATACTCGGAGTTTGGTTGCCTCTCTCTATCAGAATACCAACTCAGTGCTACTATTCGGGAAGAACAATGTGACTGTACAGAAACCAGAGGGGGACTACCAGACGGGGTACCTAGCCCTTCACCAGTCTGGGAAAACGTTCTTTATGAAGTGGATGAGTAACAGGTAAACAGCTCCGGCAGAAACTTTCTATTTGTTGTGGGGTTTTTCTTTTTGATAAACTGATGGTTTTTCTAACTTAATTTCCTGACATATATCGAGGATAATATCTCTAACATATCTCCCCTCCCAACCAGGTTTGTTGATCACCACCGGGACCCGACATTCTACTGGGACTACAGCTGGGTGGTCTACCTAGAGGAGGTGGCATACATCCACGCTCACCCCTACGAAAAGGAGGGTAGTGTCGTTTTCATAGGTCACGATGGGGTCCAGCGGCCTCCCGTTCTCTTCCCCACCCAGACCTCCCTCGTGGACTTCCTGACCAACCTTGAAACCGGTCTTGTGTCCGAGGGGTTCAGTATGGAGCCCACTCTGGGCGTATACCTGACCCCAATGGGCACCTTCCCACAGCGGTCTGATAAGAAGCGACATGCCGTCAAACAGACGAGTTTCTTCGTGTTTCAAGTGAATGCCCAGCCTGTTCTGTCTCCCGAGGATGCCCGGGCTGACGCTAAGAGGAAACGGGATAGCATCGGGAGTACCCAGAGCATAAACTCTGATCAGATTAAGGGGAAGAAGACGAAGGAAGATGGGAGTGAGGAAACGATATCAATCAACAGTTCGGAAATAGAGGAGTTCCATTTACCAACCAGGATTGGAGAGGTGTGTCAGACCATGAGATATCAGATATTATCAAGGGCCTTCTACGGTTGGTTAGCGTACTGTCGACACCTATCCGAGGTCAGGCGGCATCTCTCCAGTATGGTGTACCCGGCTAAGCAAGTGGAATACCCCCATCTAGAATCAGGGATAACTCGTGAGGTGTGGGCCTCTCTCCACAACGAGGAAGGAATAGTTACAGATGGTCAGCAACTCATGTTTTACACCTACCACGGAGGGGTTGAGGCGGAGCTGAGGCCTGAGGTGTGGAGGTATTTGCTGGGTCACCACTGTATAGGAGACACCCCTGATATTCGGAAGGAGAAAGATTCGTCTGCAGAGACTGAGTATAACAAGATTGTCGTGGTTTGGACCAAGGTAGAGAGCTATATTTACTCCAACTCGAAGAGCAAGTTTACCCCGCTATCCGATCAGGCCAGAGTATCCCCCACTGAGGAGGGGGAGGAGGTGAGGGAGGAGGAGGGGAATGGGGATGCAAACAGTGTTGAGGAGGGAGAGGATCATGTGGACCACCACCTTGCTGAACCCATCACCCGGAGTGGGCTGACTTCCCCCGCTAGTGAGGCTTATCTGACCCCTGTCCAGGAGCAGTCTGTTGAATATCAAGAGTTGGAAGACCAAACCAGTGATCCACTACCCACTAACGGGCCCATTAGCCCCCCAATCGCAGTTACCATCGATGGTGTAGAGTATACGGACGAGATGATAGCTCTTGTGGATCTAAACTTTCACCGTATTGATAAAGATGTCCAGAGGTGTGACCGGAACTACTACTTCTTTACGGATGACAATTTGGCCCGACTCCGCCGGATCATGTGTAGTTATGTGTGGGAGAACCTCGAGATAGGGTACCTCCAGGGTATGTGTGATATCCTCGCTCCCCTATTGGTTATCCTCGATGATGAACCGCTAGCCTTCACGTGCTTCAGGAACCTCATGGGCAGAATGACCATGAACTTCCCCCACGGAGGCCAAATGGATGCCCACTTCGCGAATATGAGATCCCTGATCCAGATCTTGGATAGCGAGCTGTTTGAGCACATGCACCAGAATGGCGATTACTCCCACTTTTACTTTTCCTATCGGTGGTTCTTGTTGGATTTCAAACGGGAACTGGAGTATGAAGATGTGTTTAGGGTTTGGGAGGGTATATGGGCTGCGTATCAGACCACCTCAGACCACTTTACCCACTTCATAGCTCTGGCTCTGGTGGAGCACTACCGGGATATCATTCTTGATAATAACATGGACTTTACCGATATTATCAAGTTTTTCAACGAAATGGCGGAGAGACATGATGGGAAGAAGATTCTTAGTAGCGCCCGGCAACTGGTCTTCCGGCTACAGACCCTTATTGATAGTTGAGTTGTGGGGGAATGTGGGGAATATGGTGAGACTCTGATGGAGGCGGTGAAGCTCTTTAGAGTTATGTTGTGTATACAGGAGGCCCCCGTCTGACCTTGACAACTTGAGGACTGAGACAAAACTGGACATGTAAATTTCTTTTTTCCTTATTATTTGATTAGATAATTTGACGACGCTTGCATGGAGTTTAATAATTTGAAAATTAAATTTGATTGTGCAGACTTTTTACAGTTTAATGAATATTGAACATTTAATATGAACGCTGGTCGTTCAGAACACGAAGTAGATAATATAGTTCTGAAAGTGTGTGTTTGTCAATCTGTTTGTGTGTGTATCTGTCCGTGTACTGTGTACTTAATTATTATATATATTCGAAATCAGCGGAGCTCTGAAATACTCATGAAACGAAAATGTTTCATTTGCTTGTTAATTTTTTGCCACTGTGAAAGAGAGAGATTATCTTGTGTTTGTGTGTGCTTTTATCAATTACAAAAGTGATGTAAACGGTGCTAAGAGAAGGCTGTACAGAAAACGGAGAGAGAGAGAGAGAGAGATATAGCAATTCTGTTTTATGTTGTACCACACATCTCGAGACAAACCGTATTTAAAATCAATTTAAATTGGGGTTATTTTCAGCTAACCAAATTGGAAATGTTCCACAAACTATCTCCCTGTACCACAAACCACACACTCTTTCTCTCTCAGCATAATTCTTTCTCTCTCAGTATCATTACTGGTCGTGGTACCACACCCCATGTAAATTAGCTTGCATAGCAGTGCTATTAGAAACACGAGAAAGTTCATACAACACTGTCAGACCATTGGCCTGACAAATACAACATAAATTTGCGTCTTCAAGGGTCATAAATTAAAATCAACTGTCTGAAGGATATAGTTGTGGTTTCGAAACTGGAATCAACTGTCTGAAGATCTTCAGAGTTAATTAATTAAGAATCCCCTGAAATGTTCCTCCTAGAACGGGCTAATAACTGTTCTTGACCACTGATCAGGCAGACCTATGTCACAAAGTGTTCGCTCGGTTTAACGGCACAAATGCTGAATTTCTATTTTTCAGTTTCTGACTTCCCCACCTCGCAGCCCTCCTCAACAGGGTCTTAGTGGCGTAACTGAGTCCGGGAGAGGATTTCGGAGCGGCGTTGGTAGACCCAGAAGGTTCGGCTACAATTATGGGTATCCGCGGATCCCTGCAGCTGTTCTTACGGGCGGGTTTAGGAGGGGCGGCCAGAGTGTTCGTACTGGGAATAACCCGACGTAGGTCCTCTAGATCTGTACCATATCTTTCGTATTGGGACTCTTGGAGAGATCTCCTCTTAGATACATTCCTCCTAACCGGTCTCCGGAAGGACCTGGACGCAGCAAGCGGCCGGATTCTGGGTTGGTGGTGGTCAGGGGCAGGGAGTGCGAGCTCTGCTATAGCTGAGGCTGCTATCTCCTGGCATAGCAGGGTGTTTTGAGAGTGTGACTCGGATGGGATGAGCGATGTTGTAGGAGGGTCACTGCTGGTTAGGTGCTCGTAGATCGGCTGGACACCACCTCCTCCAGCAGTAGTAGCTACAGAATCTTCAAAAGGGGTGGAAGGAAAAGCAGCTACAATTGTCAGCCTGCTATCATCAGTAAGACACCGGACTAGGTTTAGATGACTGGTGTCCGGGGGTGATGGGATAATGGTGGTGGTATCTAGCCTGAATTGCTCCGACGTGAACATCATCATGTCGCTGCTAGTGGGCAGAGTGGTACTTGCCCCCAGATGACTACTTTCAAACATCCCTGCCTCCTCTGCAGCAGTAGTAGTTGTTGACCTTAAACTGTCCAGGAGAGAGAGTGAGGCTGCTGCGTATTGCATCATAGCAGCCTGGAAATCATCCCTGGGCTCCACTTCCCTGAGTCGGTGTAGAGCATCCTCCAGAGCCACCCTCCTGTTACCAAAACTAGACGGGTTCATTATCACTCAGAGCTGCATGTGTGGGTCAGGATATGTTAAAGAATATACAGGGTGTCCAGCAAGGCCATGCACCGGCGAGGGAGGTACAACGACAATTGGATGCCTGGCTTTAAGATAATTAATTTTAATTACGCTTGTACAGCAGAAAGAGAGATGTGCAACACAGCCACAATTCGCTCACTTTCTCTCCCCTCTGACATCTCTTTCTCTGTTTCTTTCTCTGTCTCTCTTTCTGTCTCTCTCCCCTCTCTCACTCTCTGCTTCTTCCGTCTCTCTCACCCTTCTCTCACCCTCCTCTCTCTCCCCCAGGTTGCACGGACCGGATGCTAATCATCCTACTCCTGATCAGTATATTGCAACAATTGTTACTAGCTGTGTAAGATGTTCCTGTATAGCAACCTTAGCAGCAAGAACATCACTGTAACCAACGTCACTCGAGGTAACACTAACGTCTCCAACCGCGAACTGCTATTTAGCTCTAACCGCAACTTGTGCCTGGTGCCAAGGGCGTTTTCGACCAACAGCACCACCCAAATTGTTTCCCTAGCTGATTGTTCTCTATATCTTAGATCACACCAGGCCCGGGCTTGGAAAATCCTGCATATATTTCCCCACTTTTCTCATGGAAAATAATAGGATTTTCATACAACCCACCGTTCTGACCCGCCCCTCTCTCTCTAGCAGTCCACCATTATGACCCGCCTCTCTCTCGCTCAGGCACATCACCTGGTGTTGAATTGGACGATACAACCATCTACATTATGTCAGGAGTCCTCTTTCTATGTGGCATCATAGCCGTCTGTGGGAATACCCTTCTCATTCTGACATTCTTCGTAAAACGACGTTTAAAACAGCTCCACAACGTTTACATAACCAACCTGACACTAAACGATCTGTTACTGGGTGTCGTTTCTTTCATTGCAGCATCGGAAGTGAACACTCACCCTCGATAGAAAGAGAGAGACAGAGACAGACAGAGTCTCTGTCTGTCTGTCTATCCCTCTTTCTCTCTCTCTCTCTCATCCCCTTTCTCTGCAGGTTACCGAGCGATCATGTGTTACCTGTGACTCTATGTCAAGTGACAGCATCACTTGACCATTACTCAGTGACATGCTCAATGCTAACACTGGATGTGTGTGCTCTGGATAGATACATATTCGTTCTCTATCCCAGAAGATACAGAGAGGGGCAGATTTCACTTCAGAGGTATAGTAATGGGAGTTCAGAGGTATATTAGGGGTTTACATGAGTTTATTCTTCAGATTTTCCTGAATTTTGGACCGTAATGGCCATTATGTCTAATACTAACCTCACCTTACTTCACAGATCGCTACTACTATTGTGCCTGATATGGACGGTATCATTTGTTCTGTGCATTGTACCTCAGCTTGACTGGGCTCGTCCTGGAATCTCATTCGTTACAGACAGGTAACTAGTTTTGTGTGGGGACTGGGGAGGGTTGATGTTAATTATGGTTTACTCTGTTAGGCCAATGCTCTGACAGGGTCTACATTACCCATAATCTCCTATACACCCTTGTCCTGATTACTACTATCCCCTCTATTTTAATTTACCAGATGTTCATTTTACGGTATTGGAGAGACAGTCTACCCCCTCCTAGATGTCATTATAACCCTCACTCTGCCGATAATCCCGGCCCTCTTCCTCTACTGTTCTACCTTTGTGACCTCCCTCCGTCTCAAACCGGACAAGACACTGGCTAATGACCGGCTGGACCGGCTAAAGGTATTGTAAAGAATTGGGGATTATTGTCCTTTCTTTAGGGAATCAATGTTACAGTGTTACATTACAACTTACACGATACCCCTGTCCCATTACATTAACTAGTAGTTGTACATTACGCTTTTACTGCATATTTTACACCCACGTCCTTTTATATAATTCATCTCAGGAGTGTGGTCTCCACATCCCATTTTGGGCCATGAATGTAAATTTGAGGGAGGGAGAGATAGAAAAAAGGGAGAGAGCGAGAGGGCAAAGAAAACGTGATACCCCTTCTGGCTGCCCCCTTACATTACACTTCCGTTTATATTGTAAGATGTCTTATATAAGTTCCTTATCCTAAGCTATGCATATAACCCCTACTGCTTTTGCTTGTTATGTTCTAACCCTCCGCCCGAAAAACAGTCTAACAAGGCATGCTTTTGCTCGATTTTATATAACTTCTTTTATTCATTGGCGACCTCTGGTCTCAAAAAGTACAATGAAATATACAAAGCTTTTTACACTGTCACTGTATTTCTGGCATTGAATTGCTTTCTCTGTTTTGTTGAATCAAGTTACTATTTTATCACGTTGTTGGGTTTATTTGTTTTGAGTATCTAAAATTTGAATGTTATTATTTTTAGCTGGATTCTGGAATGGCGTTTCAAGTAACGCCGTTTATTTTCGGTGATGTGGGGGTTGTTGAGAGAGGGTCGAGCAAGGCAAATAGTATCGATATCAAAAGTATCCTTGAAACATCCTCTCCCGGATTCAAAGTTCCAGTTAACTTTGGTGACAATCTATGGAGGGTGGAAACATTCAATGACTTGACCCTACAGACAGCAGGCGAGGACACGGTAGGAGCTAACTCATATATCATGTCCCAAAACAGTCCTGTAATAATGGAGATGGTGGGAGAACTGGGGATGAAGGAGATACCTGTGACGGAGTTCTCTAAGGAGGGTGTATCTGGATTTGTTCAATCTTGCTACGTTGGATCGACCGATGGGCGAATTACAAAGGGGATCTTCAGGGATATGCACAAACTGAGTGTGGCCTTTAAAGTAGAATGGCTCCAAAAGTCGTGCACCAAGTTTTTCTGTAAGCTATGTTCCAGGAAAGAGTTGCTGGATATTGGTTGTGCTCGGTTCTTGTTCGAGGAGGCGGCGTTCGTGATGAGAGAGACCAGTAGTAAGAAGCTGTTGTGTGCCCTCAACTGTGGACTGAAGCATGTCAACAAGGGTGCAGAACTGAGATCAAATCTCTTATTGGAGTTCCTGAATCAGGATGAGTTGCATTCGGTTTACACTGAAATGTGTATTGCCCTTTCTGGGTCCCAACTAAAAACCCTGTACATGGAGATGATGAAAAAGATCGAATCGACTGAGTTATCCAAGGAGCCTTACAAACTAACGGAAAACGATAAGTGCTTTTTCGAGGTGAAGTTGCTGGCAAAGTTATTCAAGCACCACGAGAAGACCTACAAGGAAATAATGACATCTCTTGATAATCGTTTGTGTGATGAAGACAAGGTGTTTCTTTTTGGTCGTTTGTCACGAGTGAGCCTTTGTGATGTGAGAAATGCTTCAGAGATCACTCTGGGAGAAGATAACGAGACTTCATGGCTTATAGATCAATACCACTCCAATCAATCTTTATTATTTGGAAAGAATAATCAGTATCAGTGATATCTTTCTCGCATGATGTTCATTTAGGATGTTATGTATTTCAAATTTTTCTTATAAAATATAAATCCTGTAGTTGTAGACTGACACAGTATTATAACAGGTAATAGGTTTCAGTAACCCCCCATCGGCCCGGTGTGAGAGCTGACAGACAAGGAATATGTCAACTTTTGCTTGTTATGTTCAATCCCTCCGCCCGAAACACAGTCTAACCAGGCATGCTTTTGCTCGATTTTATAAAACTTCTTTTATTCACTGGCGACCTCAAAAAGTACAATGAAGAATACAAAGCTTTTTACACTGTCACTGTATTTCTGGCATTGAATTGCTTTCTCTGTTTTGTTGAATCAAGTTACTATTTTATCACGTTGTTGGGTTTATTTGTTTTGAGTATCTAAAATTTGAATGTTATTATTTTTAGCTGGATTCTGGAATGGCGTTTCAAGTAACGCCGTTTATTTTCGGTGATGTGGGGGTTGTTGAGAGAGGGTCGAGCAAGGCAAATAGTATCGATATCAAAAGTATCCTTGAAACATCCTCTCCCGGATTCAAAGTTCCAGTTAACTTTGGTGACAATCTATGGAGGGTGGAAACATTCAATGACTTGACCCTACAGACAGCAGGCGAGGACACGGTAGGAGCTAACTCATATATCATGTCCCAAAACAGTCCTGTAATAATGGAGATGGTGGGAGAAATGGGGATGAAGGAGATACCTGTGACGGAGTTCTCTAAGGAGGGTGTATCTGGATTTGTTCAATCTTGCTACGCTGGATCGACCGATGGGCGGATTACAAAGGGAATCTTCAGGGATATGCACAAGCTGAGTGTGGCTTTTAAAGTAGAATGGCTCCAAAAGTCGTGCACCAAGTTTTTCTGTAAGCTCTGTTCCAGGAGAGAGTTACTGGATATTGGTTGTGCTCGGTTCTTGTTTGAGGAGGCGGCATTTGTGATGAGGGAGACCAATAGTAAGAAGTTGCTGTGTGCCCTCAACTGTGGACTGAAGCATGCTATGAAGGGTACAGAACTGAGGTCAAATCTCTTATTAGAGTTCCTGAATCAAGATGAGTCGCATTCGGTGTATACTGAGATGTGCATTGCCCTTTCTGGTTTTCAACTAAGAACGCTGTACGTGGAGCTGTTGAAAAAGATCGAGTCGACTGAGCTATCCAGGGAACCTTACAAGTTGACAGAGAATGATAAGTGCTTTTTCGAGGTGAAGTTGCTAGCAAAATTATTCAAGCACCACGAGGAGACCTACAAGGAGATAATGACATCTCTTGATAATCGTTTGTGTGATGAAGACAAGGTGTTTCTTTTTGGTCGTTTGTCACGAGTGAGCCTTTGTGATGTGAGAAATGCCTCAGAGAATACACTGGGAGAACTAGGAGATCTCGAAACTGCAAGGCTTATAGATCAATTCAACTCCAGTCAATATACATTATTTTGAAACACTAATCAGTATCAGTATCTCGCATGATTTTCATTTAGGCTGGTATCTATTTCAAATTTTTCTTATAAATCCTGTAGTTGTAGACATCAGCTATAAAAACAGTAAAAGCAGGTAACATGTTTCACTTTTCAGTAACAAATAACAACCCCTCCGTTTCAGAGTTGTTACATGTTCACATTCGTGTCCCTGGTTCACCTCATCTCGACAGCAGGGGTCTACACTTACTACCTAAAGGCATGGTTCACTGTTAACCTTCCCCCACCTCTACACTACGCAATCGCAAAGGTATTCATTGGACTCTTTTTTAGAATCTCTTCCCTAACCTACTTGGACTATTTTACCCACCACTAAATCCCCATTTCCCAAAAATGTCTCTTTGCTATCCAGTACTTTAAAGTTAGTATGATACCTCTCCTTTCAGTTGGTGTTCAGGTTGGGCTGTGCAGTGAGGCCGGTTATCTTTATCGCCCTGGATTGGGAGTTGAGGTTTACCATTGTTAGTATGCTGCCTAGTAAACTGAAGAGGAGACACAGTGCTGGTAGTGCTAACAGTCAGAGTTCCATCAGTAGCTTCAACAGGTCTGTAGCTGTATATACCTAGGAAGTGAGTGGGGTATTAAACTTCTCGTTTGTTACACCGTGCCCCCTATTCTTCTTTTTACTCAACCCACCCACTACCCAGCTTTACTCAACAAAGTATTAGCTAGTCCAGGGTGTCACCCATTGAATACCCCAGCTTACAACGAGATTTTCCCAGTTCCAATCATCACCACCCAATCCACCAACTGTACTACAAACTAAATCCACTATGTTTCAGTATCAGTATGAATATGGGCCGGATACGGCGTCCATCCTTCTGTAACCAGTCTATAACGGGGTGCTCCACCGATTCTCACTTCTCACGACACCTCACCGCGGAGGGAGGGAGACCTCCTATCAGGAAAGTTAGTATCGTGGAGGGAGGAATGATCACGGCCGAGGGAGGGGCTGCCAGTCTTGTCAAGTTTACCAATACTTCATCCTCCTCGTCTAGGCGACAGAGACAATGAGAGAGTGTGAAACTAATTAGCATTAATTGGAAGAGGGTGGCTATTTCATAATGATAGAACTATTATACTTGTTATTTTTCTGTATTTGAATTTGGTTGGGATTTGGTGATTGAATTTGAATTACTTTACTTGATAATCGTTTGTGTGATGAAGACAAGGTGTTTCTTTTTGGTCGTTTGTCACGAGTGAGCCTTTGTGATGTGAGAAATGCCTCAGAGAATACACTGGGAGAACTAGGAGATCTCGAAACTGCAAGGCTTATAGATCAATTCAACTCCAGTCAATATACATTATTTTGAAACACTAATCAGTATCAGTATCTCGCATGATTTTCATTTAGGCTGGTATCTATTTCAAATTTTTCTTATAAATCCTGTAGTTGTAGACATCAGCTATAAAAACAGTAAAAGCAGGTAACATGTTTCACTTTTCAGTAACAAATAACAACCCCTCCGTTTCAGAGTTGTTACATGTTCACATTTGTGTCCTTGGTTCATCTCATCTCAACAGCTGGTGTATACACTTACTACCTAAAGGCATGGTTCACTGTTAACCTTCCCCCACCTCTACACTACGCAATCGCAAAGGTATTCATTGGACTCTTTTTTAGAATCTCTTCCCTAACCTACTTGGACTATTTTACCCACCACTAAATCCCCATTTCCCAAAAATGTCTCTTTGCTATCCAGTACTTCCACCAGTACTTCCACAGAAAAAAAAAGTTAGTATGATACCTCTCCTTTCAGTTGGTGTTCAGGTTGGGCTGTGCAGTGAGGCCGGTTATCTTTATCGCCCTGGATTGGGAGTTGAGGTTTACCATTGTTAGTATGCTGCCTAGTAAACTGACGAGGAGACACAGTGCTGGTAGTGCTAACAGTCAGAGTTCCATCAGTAGCTTCAACAGGTCTGTAGCTGTATATACCTAGGAAGTGAGTGGGGTATTAAACTTCTCGTTTGTTACACCGTGCCCCCTATTCTTCTTTTTACTCAACCCACCCACTACCCAGCTTTACTCAACAAAGTATTAGCTAGTCCAGGGTGTCACCCATTGAATACCCCAGCTTACAACGAGATTTTCCCAGTTCCAATCATCACCACCCAATCCACCAACTGTACTACAAACTAAATCCACTATGTTTCAGTATCAGTATGAATATGGGCCGGATACGGCGTCCATCCTTCTGTAACCAGTCTATAACGGGGTGCTCCACCGATTCTCACTTCTCACGACACCTCACCGCGGAGGGAGGGAGACCTCCTATCAGGAAAGTTAGTATCGTGGAGGGAGGAATGATCACGGCCGAGGGAGGGGCTGCCAGTCTTGTCAAGTTTACCAATACTTCATCCTCCTCGTCTAGGCGACAGAGACAATGAGAGAGTGTGAAACTAATTAGCATTAATTGGAAGAGGGTGGCTATTTCATAATGATAGAACTATTATACTTGTTGTTTTTCTGTATTTGAATTTGGTTGGGATTTGGTGATTGAATTTGAATTACTTTAAGTTTATTATTATTATTTTCGTGTTTCTTTTACCACTGGTACTACCATGCCAGTGGTAGAGCAAGCTTAACCTTTCAGAAAGGTCCTTTTTCAGACACTGCGAAGACTTTTCTAGCAGTACCATAACTCACAAGCTCGCCCTACAATACGTTGTTAAATCGAACAATGCTCAAAATGCAGTGTAAATGAAATGTAAATGAGTAGCCGGAAAATGCGGCTTAAACTTAACTTCATTGTAAGATGGCGCCGCGCAGAATTGAAGAAGTTAAACCACGCGCGCATCGTATTTTAAACTTTATAAAGTTTAAATTTGTCGGATCCTAAAAATTTTGTGATTCAAAAAATTAAAATCCCACATTTTTCATTTTTTCCGCTCCAAATTCTGTGTCAACTGTCAAGTTTCGGATAGCATCCTCCAGGTCCTCACTTTTTTTTAAAAGCAAAGGGGCGCAAATCGCATATGAAAAAGGTATGATTTTGACCTCATGCCAATCGTCGACCGCTGCTAGCGATCAGAAGTTCTTGAAAAATAAACATGCATTACCTTTGAATGCTTAGGTATTTACCCGGACAAGTAAAATCAAGTTCGATAAACTAACACTAATCTTCATTTTAGGATTTATGTAATAAAACACCGGTGAAACAAGAAAATGAATTTGAAGAGCATTGCATCATTCCTCTTCCAGAGGGTTCCCATCCTTTTGTTCATGTGTTACACCATGATGCGATGGAGGAATATCTTAGGAACTGCCGTGGGTGTTCTCTTCCTCTACAGCTTGATGAAAAACCTCGCTGCGGTGATGACGGATAACAAGCTAATAAAACGCTCCATCATTCTCCTAATGTTCTTCGACTTATGGTCAGCTCTCTTCACATTCAGTGACTTCTTCTGTATCGACCTGGACTATCCTCGAGCTGCACTAAATGGACTCATGCGACTAGGCAGGGCATGTCCTAGCACAACCATGAAAGAAGAGATGATAAACGAACATGCGTCTGTTCTAGTGTACACGCCTGAGAAAACAACGAGCCGGAAATGTGTAATGTACATCCATGGAGGGGGCTTCTGTTTCCTTTCAGCCAAAGGTTTCAATGCCAGTATCTCGTGGATGGCCCACTACCTTGAAGTAGTTGTTGTGAGTGTGGAATATCGTCTAGCCCCGGAGCACCCCTTCCCTGCAGCTCTCACCGATTGTTACAATGCCCTCCAGTGGATATATTCCAATGCTAACTCCCTCGGAGTTGCTGACGAGCAGGTCTTTATAGCGGGTGATAGTGCAGGGGGTAATCTAACTGCCGCTGTTTGCCTGCTGCACAGAGACAGACAGGGAAAGGCGCTAGATAATGAGACTGCTGTCACACATCCTCTCCCTGCTGGACAGATTCTGCTTTACCCTGCTCTACAATGCTACAAAACTAATGTAGGCACCATGGTCTCAAATGGTTGTTATTTCCCCGGTAACTCGGCTGTTTTCCGGAAGTTTGGCTCTTACTACGCCACCGGCCAGGACAAGCTATCGAACATCATGGGTAATAGAGATATAATGGACAAGGTACCCAAGTTCTGGGCAGTCACTCAGAATATTCTGGTGGAGGAGGAGGAAATGATGCAGGATGAGGGAAGTTTGAAGAAAATTGAACTGGTCAAAGACCTGGCTAACTACTACTTCATGCCACTTCACTCCCGGGATTTGAAGGGAGTACCACCTGCGTATGTCACCGTAGCCACAGCTGACCCGCTTATGGATCACGGGGTCTGGTGGGTACAGTACATGGAGCACTTTGGGCTGGATGCCAAACTGAGTGTGGTGACCCAGTGTCACGGGTTCATGGGGAATTATGATGTCAATCAGGTGGCTCGTGCGGAGCTGATGAAAATAAAGGAGTTTATTGAAAAATACTAAACCACAATACTGAAGCGAGTCTTCATCGAATGAGTATCAAGAAAATTGTTTCGTCTCCAGTCCAGTATTACACTCGTATTATTATTTTATCAAATGTTGTTCTGTTTTTTTTGGGAATTGTTTGCTGCACGGCCATTATTTTGGGTTTTGTAAAGATTTACAATCTTATCATCATGTTTGTACAGTAAAATTACACGTTTATATCCAAACATTTGAAATTGATTGATTTCACTCCCCTTGTATTCTCTACTCTCATTTTCGTGTGAGTGTGTGAAAGTTATTTCCTTACAGTGATATCCCCCTAATTAATAGTCTCCCATTCCTCTCCCTTGTAGTCATGGCAACCGTTATACCTGACATTATGGGACACAACAAGGTGGGGATCGCTTCTAAAAGTGGGGCAATGGAGTTCATAATACCGCTGGACCAACGGAAGGTGAACATAAAAACAGAGGATGGTCTTCAAACAGAGTATATCTCAGTTCTTGATGTACGGTTCAAATCGGAAATCAACTTCTTATCATACAACCCATTCCCAATCCACGAGCCCACGGGGAGTGTCATACTTACAGAGTGGCGGAAGGAAGTGCAAATCATGTGTTTTGATCTGGAACAAGTGCTCCGAATGTCTCATGAAAAGTTCTGGGTACAAATGATACACGATGAGACAGTCCATACTTTTCTCTCGACATTCCTTCAGAAGGCTCCGCGGTGCTGGGACATCTGGCAAATTCCGGAGAGTTTCAAAGGACTCCACAACAGACTCACCCGGCTGGTTTTCCTGACTCTCCTCCGGATGGCAACGGATAAAGAAAGCAAAGAGGACTTCCTCGAGGAGAGCTCATTCGGTTTTACAATTTATGAGAATTTCATGTTTGACGTGCCCAAACTGATGGATATTTGTAGTTTGTACGGCGAACCGTATGGAGGAAATGGGGCCCTGGTGATTCGAATGGTTCGGAATATCTTTACCAAACAACCCAACTACGTTCAGGACCTCAGAATGGTAGCTTGCCAGATTTTAGAGGAAGTTGTCCCTAATATCACCAGTAAATATGACTCCTGCCAAACAACGATCGGGCTATATGATTTGTTATGTTACTATTTTGATACATGTATGTCGCTAGTGTGTCTGATCGAGACTTACCCTCCCACAGCCCAATACCTCCAGGCACACGAACTCATCCCTGCCATTGCCTCTCTTTACGCCCACCTCTTCCAAGACATCAAAACGAAATTAAAACGTCTCTCCACCCCATTCCAAGACCTCCGATCGTTCAAGAGTGTAATCAGTAGGGGTCAGGTGGCCAGTGTAAAGTTGATCCATAACCTGTTATGGGAGAGCAGCTATCTGAGCTGTCTATCCGATCCGACTTGTGAGCCGGAGGAGCAGACTCAAGCAGCCGAACTCTACATCGCTCACCTATCACAACTGTTGGGTGACACCCATCTCATGTCGCGGTATTATCACGTATGTAACCTGGCTAAGACAATAGCGCTGATAAAAAACAGCGGCGCTAACGTGGGGGCAGATCACTTTGAGTACATACTCAACGCTATTGACGTGGAGTCAGGGGGAGATAGGGAGGTGAGGGATATTGATAAGGTACACTATAACACCACTACCACGACATCATCTCAACTGGACATCACTACATCTCAACCTTAACGGAAGGTGAACATAAAAACAGAGGATGGTCTTCAAACAGAGTATATCTCAGTTCTTGATGTACGGTTCAAATCGGAAATCAACTTCTTATCATACAACCCATTCCCGATCCACGAGCCCACGGGGAGTGTCATACTAACAGAGTGGCGGAAGGAAGTGCAAATCATGTGTTTTGATCTGGAACAAGTGCTCCGAATGTCTCATGAAAAGTTCTGGGTACAAATGATACACGATGAGACAGTCCATACTTTTCTCTCGACATTCCTTCAGAAGGCTCCGCGGTGCTGGGACATCTGGCAAATTCCGGAGAGTTTCAAAGGACTCCACAACAGACTCACCCGGCTGGTTTTCCTGACTCTCCTCCGGATGGCAACGGATAAAGAGAGCAAAGAGGACTTCCTAGAGGAGAGCTCATTTGGTTTTACAATTTACGAGAATTTCATGTTTGACGTGCCCAAACTGATGGATATTTGTAGTTTGTACGGCGAACCGTATGGAGGAAATGGGGCCCTGGTGATTCGAATGGTTCGGAATATCTTTACCAAACAACCCAACTACGTTCAGGACCTCAGAATGGTAGCTTGCCAGATTTTAGAGGAAGTTGTCCCTAATATCACCAGTAAATATGACTCCTGCCAAACAACTATCGGGTTATATGATCTGTTATGTTACTATTTTGATACATGTATGTCGCTGGTGTGTCTGATTGAGACTTACCCTCCGACAGCCCAATACCTTCAGGCACACGAACTCATCCCTGCCATTGCCTCTCTTTACGCCCACCTCTTTCAAGATATCAAAACGAAATTAAAACGTCTCTCCACCCCATTCCAAGACCTCCGATCATTCAAGAGTGTAATCAGTAGGGGTCAGGTGGCCAGTGTAAAGTTGATCCATAACCTGCTATGGGAGAGCAGCTATCTGAGCTGTCTTTCAGATCCAACATGTAAGCCGGAAGAGCAAACACAAGCAGCCGAACTCTACATCGCTCACCTCTCACAACTGTTGGGTGACACCCACCTCATGTCACGGTATTATCACGTATGTAACCTGGCTAAGACGATAGCGCTGATAAAAAATAGCGGGGCTAACGTAGGGGCTGATCATTTTGAGTACATACTCAACGCTATTGACGTGGAGTCAGAGGGAGATAAGGAGGTGAGAGATATTGATAAGGTTCACTATAACACCACCACCACGACATCATCGTCTCAACATCCGGTGGAAATCACGACATCTAACACAGCTGATACAGGAGGAGGAGGAGGGGATAGGCTTGTGGATAAATCGATCAGAGAGATCCAGGGCATATTCCCGCAGTATGGTCCCTACTTCCTGGAGAAATGTCTGGCTGTCTATCACAATTCAACAGAGGAGGTTATTGCAGCACTTATCGAGGAAAACCTGCCACCTCACTTGGAGGCCCTACGGAAATCAAATCCACAACCAGAACAAACTCCAGAACAGTGGCCATCATTACCAGGTACAGCAGCTGGACCCCCTGGTTTATCTAATACAGGCCCACCACCTCTAGGTCTATCTAATGCATCTCCTGGTCTATCTAATGCACCTCCAGGCTTGTCCAGTTCATCACTACCCGGTCCTTCTCAACCTGCTGCTCTGTTGAACTCACGTCGTAACGTGTTTGACGGGGATCAATTCGATGTCTTTAACAACCCCTCCGCTCTCGATTTCAGTAAAATCCACATCGGGAAGCGCCAGGACGACAACGGTGATACTGAAGACTCCGCTGCTAAGGACTATGTGTTACGGAATCCTGTGTTAAACTACGAGTATGATGGATATGATGATGAATACGATGATACCTATGATGGGGTCATGACGGCAGCGGATGGGACGGGCGTGGAGGACGCAGGGTTCGTTATCAAACCTCTGAACACTCCCCTGCCAGTGGAGGAAGAGGAGGAGGAGGGTGAAGATAGCCCGGGTCCTAGTGGTGGTAGGAATAGAGGAGGGGGAAGGGGACGTGGTGGGGTCTTTAAACCGGCCAAGGTCGATCAAAAGGGACAGAAGGCGGATAAGGACATTTTGATGCAGAGGAGGCGAAATGAACAAAATAAAAGTTCGAGGGGGAATCATAATAGGAGAGCAGGGGCAGATAAGAAAAGGAGAGCGGGTATGCTTCATATGTAATGTCATTAAATTAATGAATGGGGTGTATTTTGTTTAGATTTGTTTCTTAATGCGTTTGACATAATTAATTTCTATTCGAATTATTCCTGCTCTTATATCCAACTCCCATTCACCACCCCCCCTCCCCCGCTAAAATTTGATGCACTCATATGCCTAACCTCCGCCGGGCCCCTCTCCGATCTTCCAATAAACATACATGCGCTGTCCCCCGCCCCTAACATAAATCTCTCTGGGCCACATACCTATCGATAGGTATGTGCCCCAGAGAGATAGCTATCTCCCCTCTAACCTCACATCATGTATCTAGCTCCAGGGGAATGCACCGGGATCGCAACAATGCTCTCAGTAGCACCACCACCATTATGTGATAGTCACCAAGAGGGACCAGGGGGACAACGAGGCCACCACCAAATGGCCCCCGCTACAACTTGGTCATCAAATGGCACGTCATCAAAACGTGCACCCATCTCCATACTGAAGGTAGCTAGTGGGGGAATACTGCAGGTGATATCTCTTACTTGTATCTTTTTTTCTGTTTGTAATCGCCCCTTCTCTCCCTTGTCCTTTCAATGCTTAGTTCACTCTTGGACGACAGATAAGGAGGAAAGTAACTCCCTAATTGCTCAGTTTCCTCTTAATTTTCTCCCCCAGTTTCCCCAGTTTCCCCAGTTTCTAATACTAATCTCACTCCCAGAAGGCAGATTCTGAGACGAGTAGCACGTGTAGTAACAGTAGCATGGTTCGGTGTACCAGGAACTGTAGACTACGGGTCCTAAATACCCAGCTTCACTCCCATGACTGCTTCGAGAGAATGAGACAGGTAATAAGTCCAGGAACCGACCGAAACAAGTAAACAACCCTAGTTCCTGGTAACAACTTGACCAGTTGTCGGGCCCGATTTACCGGCCCCCGATATACTGTGCAAAACCCCTTCCCCCGACTCCCGAGAGCTTCCCGTTTAACCAGGGTTCCATTGTATTGCTATTTTATGCCAAAAGTCTGAACAAGTCAAGACAGATCTTGCTTTGCTTATCTTACTCTCTAAAGTATATCGAGCACTATTCCCGGAGGAGTCACCTGTCATTGACATGTTGTATGTAGACCTCATTGAAACACACGCATAATGCATATTTGTGTTTGTATGAAGCACAACGAAATAAATACAGCGGTATTTAGGATGTTTTCATGAAGCGAATATATGTACCTACACATTATTGTGTTGCTCTGGCCAGATTAATCTAGGTAATGAGATCTAACCGATGGGGGGTAACACCATTTAATATAGGGAACTCTCTTGAGCACTGCATGTATAATGCAGAAATATATCGTCATGCAACGACGCCCATTCCTCTCTCTCGATCCGTCTCTCTCCGTAGTCCTTTACCCTCTCTCTTCTCTCCGTAGTTCTTTTCTCTCGCTTCTCTCTCCCTAGTTCTTTGCTCTCCCCTTTCTCTCACCATAGTCCTTCTTTGTGTGTGAAATGAATATGTCAGGGAGCAACATTGAGAGGACATTTCGAATCAAGATCCTCCAAACATTCTTCTCTCATTAGATTCAGACCGTCTATAGTTAACTGTAGCTAAACCACTTATCTCAACTCGGTCTCTACAACAAATTAATGGGACCCATTTGATCGATTAGTTCTCTACTTCAAGTTGGAAGTTAGAAGGAGGTATGAGATTTGAGAAATTGGAGTAATGTTTGATTTAGAATCGGAGAGAGAAAGAATATTTTAAGTGTATCCAAGTTGATAAGTAGCGTCAGGAGCGTCGTCCCTTTGAAGTCCCTATATCAGAAAGAACAAAGACATTCCCAAGTTCTTTAAACTTTGTACACACCGTATCCTTGAATATAAGGCTAAAGACAGGCTCCTTTTACTAATACAAAGAAAAGCATCCTTACCCGTACCTCACCCCTCACAGTACCTCATCTTATACCTCAAACCTCACATCGTATACCTCTTATTCACAGGAATTGAATGACACCTACCCCACACAGGAATTGAATGACACCTACGGTCGAGTAGATGACCTGGAGGAACAACTAAAAGCACAGCGGGAGAAAGAGGAGATACTGAGGAATCAGATCAAGAAGTTAAAACAGGAGTTAGGGATTTCAGGATTGTTAGAACCTGCCCCGGGGGAGAGGATACGTGTATCGCTCACCAGGCAACACAGGACCTTTGGGTTTAAACTTCTCGGACGAGCTGAGGTAGGGTGTTGAATCATAATTTGTCATAACTTGTCATTGAGACCATATGATCTAATTCCCCTTTTTTCTTCCTCTGTGCGGCATATTCCCCTTTCTTGGTAGTATACCATCTCTGTTGGTGTTACACTAGAAAGGAACAAAACCTAATTCCCTTTGTCGCAGACTGACAGTGAAAATGGGGAAGATTTGAGGGCAAGTAGTATAACGATAGCGTCTCTAACCCCTGGTTCCCCCGCACAAAAATGTGGGAAAATATTAGTCAACGACTACATCTTAGAGGTATCTTTACTATTCTACTTCCAAGAATTATTATTTCCCTCTATACTATATCTCCATATCTCCACTCTCTCCCTCTCTATCTCTCCATCTTTCTCTCCCACTCCATCTTGCCATCTCTAGCTCAAGAGTCTCCCCTATTGTCTGCACTCACAACCTTGCTTATCGATTCCCTCCCACCACGCATGCTCCCTCACTCGTGTTTCTCTCTCTCTCTCCCCATCTCTCTCTCTCCTCCTCCCTCCTTCTTTCTCTCCTTCTTTCTCTCTCTCTCTCTCTCTCTCTCTCTCTCTCTTTCTCTCTCTCTCTCTGGATCTCCATTATCTAAAGTAGAGTTTTCCATTAACAGTTGTCCAGGCTCCATTAGTGTGACTATATCATATCTCCCCTCCCTTGTCTTCAGATAAACGGAGTCGATGTAACGGCGCTATCGTGTACAGACGCGGAATCAGTCATCAGAAACTCCCCTGATAAAATGAATCTAGTGCTGGTCCGAGGATCTGGCCCTAACTTCACCAGCAGTACGCCTCGTGTTGAAGCAGCCCCCGAGGGGGTCATCAGGAAACTGCCAGAAAGTCTTCTCACTCCTACTTTTATCTCCGATGAGGATTTTGATAGTCTGTCTGCCATCGGCCTACAGGAGGAGTGCACTTTGGACTCAAGTCAGTGTGTAAGTTTGGAGTGCTGCTCCAATTGAGCTATGGCAACAGAGATTTAGGAGATAGGGATGGAGGGAGTGAGAGAGAGGGAGAGAGAATTAAAGAGAGAAATAGAGAGGGAAACGAGAGAGAGGTAAATTTAGTGATCAGAGTGAATTGAATTGCAAGTCTTTAATCGACGCACATGCGTCCACTGTTAGAGAGAGAACATGAAATTAGGGATCGGCTGAGAGAGACAAATGCAAGGTTGGAAGAGAGATAGAAGTTAGAGATGCCTGGATTACGAAGACCGAGGAAAAGAAAAAAATCGGTAGATAGAGTGATCTCGATCGAGATTCAGAGTAAAATATACGATGAGTTAGAGGCAAGAAGTCTGTTAATGTCTATACCGGTTCGGAAACCCAAGAGTGCATTTTTAGGTACCAGAATAATCATGTTCCCGTTTCTCTCTTGAGATAAACAGTTTACTGATACTAATAACCATGTTTTACTGCACTACTACTAAACTGTTATACATGCCACCTGATCATGGCGGGTATCTCAAATTATCTGCCTAGTGGTCCCTCTACAGTCCATATATATTTTAACCCCTGTAAAATTCCATATTCTAACCCCCTCCTCTCTCCCAACCATAGTCGGAAGTATCTGAATTGACGGAGTTGAGTCACTCAGTGAGTGTGTCCCCGGCTAGCGAGCCGGTCCCACCCAGTAACACAACTGATAGCGAGTGTCGGGCCCTGGCCATTCTAGAGGATTCCAGGGATTATGAGGTAGGGCCTAGGGGTGGTGTGTTATTTTTACACCGTTTGATCATATTTCACAATTCTCATTATATTTGGAATTCTACGAACAAACTGACATGATCTGTAAACCATGATGACTCTCTTATTATTACACCTAGTGGAGACTCAGCAAGCGGTATCCATGGTAACTCGCTCCAGAGTCCTTTAGCTTATTGTTTCTTTTCTCACTCTCTCTCTCTCTCTCTCTCTCTCTCTCTCTCTCTCTCTCTCTCTCCCTCTCTCTCCCTCTCTCTCTCTC
>AVPN01000066.1:48530-71291 GCA_000695325.1 Pleurobrachia bachei | reverse complement strand
TCTCTCTCTCTCTCTCTCTCTCTCTCTCTCTCTCGCTCTCTCCCTCTCTCCCTCTCTCTCTTCCTGTTGTTGTTGGTGTTACAGATTGGATAGAAATAGAGGTAGCATGTTACTAGTGTCAAGCATAACCACCATCTCCCTCCCACCTCTCGAATACACCACCATTATATGCTGCAGCTGCTGGAGAGAGAAAATAGTTGAGATCAGGAGAAAGAAAATAGTTGGGAGCTGGAGAGAGAAAATAGTCGAGAGAGCGGTTTATACGTTGTGAGACAGACAACAGGGAGGAGTCTAGCAGTGTTGGATACTGATAGAGAGAAAATAATAATACGCCAACAGTGCGCTGTGCGGCACGGTATTATATTAGTATTGCACACATTTTGGTCATTGCAGTCTGTAGTAATATTTTAATTAGCACAGCAAACAACATCTCTATCCTGCACACAAAGCAGTAACTGTGTACTGCAGTAATAAAATAGCGTGTTATTATAGCCACACCCGGCTAGTCTGTCAGTAGTAGTAGTAGGATCCTTACTGCTTTTAGGTGTGGAGTTCTTCCTTACTTTCACCCTTCTTTTATTAGCCTACTACTACTAATACCTTTCAGTAAAGTCTCATTCACTTCACTCCAATTCCTTACTCAATGGTTCTCCACATCTTACCACCCCCTGCCCTACAGGAAGTGTTACTAACAAAAAAGGATGGAATGTTGGGGATCACCCTGACATATGGGGTCAATGAACTGCTTGGTGCCCTCTTTGTGGACTCTATAAGAGCTGGTAGTCCAGCTGATGTTGCAGGGAAACCCCACCTACACGATCAAATAATCAAGGTATGTACCACCCTTTTAGATGACATTTGAATGTGGTTATATTTTCCCTTATTATCGGTTTTATTCTCTCCACCCTAAAATCTTATATTACAATCTAACATATCTAAAAAACCATACGTTCCTACAGATAAACGACCTAGAGATTGGGGTGGATATACTGTGTGACGAAGCGAAGAAGATTCTCTCTCAAGAGGGTGATACCGTCAAGTTCGAACTGGCCCGACCCAAGAAGCACGTATGTGTGAACAGAGTGTGTGTGTATGTTTAGGAGAGAAGTTTGAAGATCAACAAATCGATATCCTAACCCAATCCCACCATTCTCACTATATACAGGAAGTCAAAGTTAAACGAAAGATCGGGCAAAGCTTGGGTATGATGGTTGCAGTTAGCAAGGTTGAAGACGACAAATCAGTTATTATCGGAACGGTTGACCCGAATGGGTTGGTTGCCAAGTATGGCCTGTTCAAGGGCCTCATCCTGGATAAGGTTGGTACAGTGTGTTACTATGACGTCACACATGTGATCCCCGGTTGTTGAAACAGATGTATCAAACCACCACACGTTATGGGTCAAACTTAGCGTGGCGCGCGGAGTCTGCCAACCGAGACAAGTAACAAGTGCGCGCACTACGATTTGGGATATGCGACCGGGTTTAAATGTCATCCAATTTCATGCAGGCCGTATTTAATTTTATCGGGCCTAACTTTCTAAAATGATGATCTAATTTTGCTTGTCTTCAGGTGAATGGTGTTAGTCTCAGCGGACTGGGTTTGAAACAAGCAGTTGAGATCCTAGCGGGTTGTGTTGGAGAGATCTCCTTCCTGGTGTATGTCCGACCCAATTTCTCTCCCTACCGACACCCCCGACCTCCCACTCCCTACCCACTTACCGGGGAACTAGACGTAGAAGAGGATGGAGCGGAGGAGGAAGAGGAAACGGCAGAGAGAAGTGTTAAGTTCTCTCTCCCACCCTCCCCTGCTAGATCTAATACATCAGCATCCATTGAAAGTTTGCCCCAGGATTCCTCCCTGAGATCTTCGCCCAGGAGCGGTGATATTCCGATTAGAAGCACCCCACGGGCCGTACCCTTCTCCAAGAGCTTTGGTAACCCCTCAATCAACTTGATAAACACCGATTGGTCATCCTTAGATCGATCCTTCACGAGCGATAGCAGTCTCAAATCGCTGAGATCTTCAACAACTCGTGAGTTTGTCCGAGGTCCTATCAGGGTTTCACACCAAGTTATACCCACCTCCGTCCTACCTTTCCCCATGTCGCCTAGCAATATGACCAGAACATCGCCTACCCCTTATCCCTCCTTGAACACTTATGAGAATTTGGGTGCACGCGGCAATTTGGACTATGAAAATCTTCACAATAACAGCCGGGGAGGGGGCTATTCGGACTATCAGAGGCCCCGAGGACGCACATCCTCATCCCCCAATAGCAGCAGGGGTCCGACACCTCCTGGCCGATCACCAGTGCCCCCTGGTCGCTCACCAGCACCCCAGCCCATTCAGAAACCGAGGGTTCTGGGGAGGAGAGAACGTGCTGTAGTGGGTGCTGATAAAAAGGTTGTACAGCTGGGGACATTCCGGCCCATCAATGCGGCCATAGACAAAGATGAACATTATGTGTAACCATGGTTACCACTTAATCTGTAACCATTGGTTACTCCATGTGTGTTACACATTAATAATTCCAGATTTTACCCTGATTTTATGTTTTACAGAGTGTGTGTGTATGTTTAGGAGAGAAGTTTGAAGATCAACAAATCGATATCCTAACCCAATCCCACCATTCTCACTATATACAGGAAGTCAAAGTTAAACGAAAGATCGGGCAAAGCTTGGGTATGATGGTTGCAGTTAGCAAGGTTGAAGACGACAAATCAGTTATTATCGGAACGGTTGACCCGAATGGGTTGGTTGCCAAGTATGGCCTGTTCAAGGGCCTCATCCTGGATAAGGTTGGTACAGTGTGTTACTATGACGTCACACATGTGATCCCCGGTTGTTGAAACAGATGTATCAAACCACCACACGTTATGGGTCAAACTTAGCGTGGCGCGCGGAGTCTGCCAACCGAGACAAGTAACAAGTGCGCGCACTACGATTTGGGATACGCGACCGGGTTTAAATGGCATACAATTTCTTGTTACTTTCGTAACCCTCGCTCCGCGCAATCTGACAAACAATTTCATGCAGGTCGGTTTTTATCGGGCCTAAATTTCTAACATGATGATCTAATTTTGCTTGTCTTCAGGTGAATGGTGTTAGTCTCAGCGGACTGGGTTTGAAACAAGCAGTTGAGATCCTAGCGGGTTGTGTTGGAGAGATCTCCTTCCTGGTGTATGTCCGACCCAATTTCTCTCCCTACCGACACCCCCGACCTCCCACTCCCTACCCACTTACCGGGGAACTAGAAGTAGAAGAGGACGGAGCAGAGGAGGAAGAGGAAACAGCAGAGAGAAGTGTCAAGTTCTCTCTCCCACCCTCCCCCGCCAGATCCAACACATCAGCATCCATTGAAAGTTTGCCCCAGGATTCCTCCCTGAGATCCTCGCCCAGGAGCGGTGATATTCCGATTAGAAGCACTCCACGGGCCGTACCCTTCTCCAAGAGCTTTGGTAACCCCTCCATCAACTTGATAAACACCGATTGGTCATCCTTAGATCGATCCTTCACGAGCGATAGCAGTCTCAAATCGCTGAGATCTTCAACAACTCGTGAATTTGTCCGAGGTCCTATCAGGGTTTCACACCAAGTTATACCCACCTCTGTCCTACCCTTCCCGATGTCCCCTAGCAATATGACCAGAACATCGCCTACCCCTCATCCCTCCTTGAACACTTATGAGAATTTGGGTGCACGCGGCAATTTGGACTATGAAAATATTCACAATAACAGCCGAGGAGGGAGTTATTCGGACTTTCAGAGGCCCCGGGGACGCACATCCTCATCTCCCAATAGCAGCAGGGGTCCAACACCCCCTGGCCGGTCACCAGTTTCCCCTGGTCGCTCACCAGCACCCCAGACCATTCAGAAACCGAGGGTACTGGGCAGAAGGGAGCGTGCTGTAATGGGTGCTGATAAAAAGGTTGTACAGCTGGGGACATTCCGGCCAATCAATGCGGCCATAGACAAAGATGAACATTATGTGTAACCATGGTTACCACGGTTACTCATATGTGTGTTACACATTAATAATTCCAGATTTTACCCTGATTTTATGTTTTATAGCGCACGATTCTGTAGGTGCATGTATATAGTTTGTGAACAGATCTCTTAAACATATTTTATAGTTTTATCAGACCCCAGATGAGTGTGTAAAGTGTGTGTTTTAGCGTGTAGAAATATAGTTGTACAGAAAGACATGGAGCTGGGTGATAAAACTTCGGACGGAGAGACAAATTGTAGAGTTTTTTGTTGACGATCTTTCCGTTGAAAAATGTTTTGACTCTAATTCTGACGACTCATTTACACTCTGATATATTTATAACATCCATAAGATGCTGTGTTTTTACTATATCATCCCTGGGAGTGGATCTAGGGTCTTTCATTGGTGGCATAGACACCTGGTGCGAGCCCCGGTGTCTGTGTCACCAAAGTCTTTCACCCCCCCCCTACCCCTTTATAACTCCCCCTGTTACGTCGAATTATACCAAACACCCCCGTTTTACATATATCGCATGACCTTCTTATCTCTCTCACCCTCTACACAGCTGCTAGTTGGAACTAAAGGTTCTGTTCTGCTGAGCACCCAATATGGCCTCCCTTCTCTCCCGGAATATTCTCCGCTCTGTCAGGACCGGTACTGTGTCATGGTCTAGAGGCTTTGTTATGACCCCTGAACACGAGGCTCTCAAGTAAGTGCAGCACTACCCAGTTCATCTGTTTGTCTGTTTATTTCCGTTCTCTTTGTGCACAAAGAATTGTGTCATGAAATTAGTTTTACTTTTGTGATATCAAAAATTGTGATGTTTTATGCCATGTTTTTCGTCAGAGAGAACCTGATAAAACTGATAGAAAAAGAGATAAACCCCAAATGTGATCAGTGGGAGAAAGATAGGATATTTCCTGCGAAGGAGGTCTTCAAAGTTCTTGGTAAGGAGTACTCACAGTTTTTACCATTCCTTTCTGAGGTTGCAGCTAGCTAGAACGATAGTTTTGGCATCGTGTTCCCCCGCCCCGCCCAAAACTACAATACCAAAATGTATCCCCTCAACTAAATCCCCTCCCCGTTGTTTAGGTGACGCTGGTTACTTAGGAATCTCAAAGCCAGTTGAGTACGGTGGCATGGGTCTGGATATCAGTTACGAAGCGGTAGCAGCCGAGGCATATGCCCGGATAACCTCAGGGGGTGTTGGTATGGGTATTGGAATCCAATGCGACATCGCCACCCCTGCCTTGGTCAAATATGGTAACGATGAACTAAAAGAACAATACCTCAAACCCACCATATCAGGGGACATTGTTGCGTGTCTGGGGGTCAGCGAGGTAGGAGGGGGCAGCGATGTGGCGGCTCTCAAGACTACAGCTCGGAGAGATGGTGATGAGTGGGTGATTAATGGAGGTAAAATGTGGACGACAAACGGAGCCCAAGCTGACTGGATGTGTGTCCTGGCTAACTCGTCAGAGGGTCCCGTCCACAAGAACAAGTCTCTGTTTGTACTGCCCATGGATACTCCCGGTGTCAATGTACACAGGTAAGAGATGGGGGTGAAGGGGAGGGGGTAAAGGGGTATAAGTTTGTCTAAATCTGTGGGCGGTACCCTATTTTCGGGGTTGGAAATTGTTTCCTGGCAACACACTACCAAATAGATAATGAACATTCTCATGACCACAGAAAGATCGAGAAGATGGGGATGCACGCGTCTGATACAACCGAGACGACATTTGAAGATGCCAGGATACCAGCAAACCATCTCATTGGAGAGGAAGGAAAGGGCTTCACCTACCAAATGCAGCAGTTCCAAAACGAACGGATGTGAGTTGGATTTAAAATTCGGGTTGCTTTCACGTTATTTTCACAGTGCGATTCCCGTTATATTACTTCTTATTAATTACGAGATTTGTGACGTCACCATGACAACTACCCTCCAGATATATCGGAGCGGGAACGATAGCAGCCATGGATATATGCATGGAATCCACGATAGAGTACACCTCGCAGAGGCAGGCATTTGGTAGATCAATCCTAGATAACCAATATGTTCACTACAAACTTGCCGAGATGCAAACCGAGGTGTGAACAAGTTTTTATTTTGTGCTGTACTTCGTAAACGAAGATCATCAATACACGTGTGAGGTATCACCATTCACCATACAGAACCTCACGGGAGTATGATGAACATCATATCATACTTTTTTTAGTACACCACCAACAACCCTTGGCCCTTACTCAACAAACTCTCCCCTATATCAGTTGGAATGCACCAGGGCCCTGTACTACAAGTGTATTGACGACTACCTAGCTGGAGAGGACATCACTGCCATAGCAACCATGTTGAAAATAAAAACTGCCCGACTTGCCCGACAAATCACGGACGGGTGCCTTCAATTTTGGGGAGGTACGTGTCAAAAAGATTTATATTTCCCAATTTTATTTCCTTCAGCTTCAACCTTTCACTGTGTTCTCCAACGTGAAATAATTTCATCCTCGACTCGCCCCCTTCCTCCCCCTCAACCCTCTTCTCCCCCTCTCAACCCTCCCCTCACCACATGGCACATCTTCTCTCCCCGGCCCCTCGACACTCCTCTCCCCCTCAATCCTTTTCACCGCATCCCCTCCTCTCCCTCTCACCTCATCTCTCTCACACAGGTATGGGGTACACGGATGACGTGCCAGTCAGCAGGTTGTACCGGGATCTCAGACTAATGAGTATTGGGGGAGGTGCAGATGAAGTCATGTTGAGTATTATCTGCAAGTTCATGGGTACTGAACCTGGAATGAGGGGCTGATTGTATCCCCTACTGGACGGTGAACCTGGAATGAGGGGCTGATTACCTCCCTACTGAACCTGGAATGAGGGGCTGATTGTATCCCCTACTGGACGGTGAACCTGGAATGAGGGGCTGATTACCTCCCTACTGAACCTGGAATGAGGGGCTGAATTAATTACGAGATTTGTGACGTCACCATGACAACTACCCTCCAGATATATCGGAGCGGGAACGATAGCAGCCATGGATATATGCATGGAATCCACGATAGAGTACACCTCGCAGAGGCAGGCATTTGGTAGATCAATCCTAGATAACCAATATGTTCACTACAAACTTGCCGAGATGCAAACCGAGGTGTGAACAAGTTTTTATTTTGTGCTGTACTTCGTAAACGAAGATCATCAATACACGTGTGAGGTATCACCATTCACCATACAGAACCTCACGGGAGTATGATGAACATCATATCATACTTTTTTTAGTACACCACCAACAACCCTTGGCCCTTACTCAACAAACTCTCCCCTATATCAGTTGGAATGCACCAGGGCCCTGTACTACAAGTGTATTGACGACTACCTAGCTGGAGAGGACATCACTGCCATAGCAACCATGTTGAAAATAAAAACTGCCCGACTTGCCCGACAAATCACGGACGGGTGCCTTCAATTTTGGGGAGGTACGTGTCAAAAAGATCTTTATTTCCCAATTTTATTTCCTTCAGCTTCAACCTTTCACTGTGTTCTCCAACGTGAAATAATTTCATCCTCGACTCGCCCCCTTCCTCCCCCTCAACCCTCTTCTCCCCCTCTCAACCCTCCCCTCACCACATGGCACATCTTCTCTCCCCGGCCCCTCGACACTCCTCTCCCCCTCAATCCTTTTCACCGCATCCCCTCCTCTCCCTCTCACCTCATCTCTCTCACACAGGTATGGGGTACACGGATGACGTGCCAGTTAGCAGATTGTACCGGGATCTCAGACTTATGAGTATTGGGGGAGGTGCAGACGAAGTCATGTTGAGTATTATATGCAAGTTCATGGGTACTGAACCTGGAATGAGGGGCTGATTACCTCCCTACTGAACCTGGAATGAGGGGCTGATTGTATCCCCTACTGGACGGTGAACCTGGAATGAGGGGCTGATTAGTGATTACCCTACTGAATCATGAACCTGGAATGAGGGGGTAATCAAGGGATTAATCAGTGATTATTCCCTTGCCCCGTCGCGATGGGGCTGAGTTATAATACCCCACACAAGTGAGGGGAATGATTCTTTTTGGGGATATTTTAGAGGCAGCTGGACTGTTTGTTTGTTCGTTTATCCAGTGTGAGTTTCACTCCATATATGGAAGTGCACCTTATTTGGTAATCTGTGTACCATCGTTTAAAGGTGGTGAGTGATGGAATCTTTTAACGGAGGCTGGAGCTAATCTGTTTTTACATGTTGTAATCGGTGGAAATATTTAATTTATTCGTGAGGATATGATGGTTTTACAATTCTCGAAGGGGATAACTGGAGTTAATATCATTGGTGGTTAAATAAATTCATATCATATAATCTTCGGGGTTTTCACCATAAATAGGTCAGTGTCATCATTCATTGCATGACTCGTGCTCTCGTGGTACACTCTCAGTTTGTCGTTGAGCCCAACTTTACACGTTGGAACGTGTCTTTAGCATCTCAGAGCTGGTATTGTCCCGGCCAATTATCTCAAGTTCCACCTTAGTTTTCCTACCGCCTTGATCATCCTGTCATTGGCAGCTGACAGCTGTATAAAATAAAATAATACCCTGCACAAACATCATTCCTCACTGCCTGTCCTTGGTGAGCAGGAGCACAACAGTAGACAGTAACATGATAACCATGCCAGTTATCTGTAGCCAACAAGGGATAACATTGAAGTAAAACACCTGGAACGCCATGGTAACGAGAATATCTGCATTTCTTATCAGGGACACAGTGGTGGTGTTGATAAGCTGGGTTGATTTGGTCAGAGTGAACTGGGAGATAAATCCGAGGAGGGAAATGGAGGAGAGGATCAGGATGTCTGTTCTATCTACCTCGTTAACAACCCAGGCCGTGCTCTTTCCTGATGAGATAATATGAGTTAGTTTAGATGGACTCATAGTCATAGAGAAGATGTTTATTGGTTAGTCTTATCTGCACTTGGAGTTGAATCAAGATATATGCCCGTAATATGACAAGAAAGTGAACCTTCTTACAAATGGTAACACTAATTTGCACGTACCAGCAGTCTTTAGAGAGAAGTACATGATGAGAATGAAGGTGATAGTGAAGGCTGATGCAACCAGAGAGTACCAAAATACCATCGCCATAAAGTGCACCCTCTTGTTGCTCTTCTTTATGAAAATGTAGGATAAACTCTTGAACAGTGCCTGACCTGGAGAGAAATAATTTCTTGTGAGATTGTTGGGGTTTTAAAGGAAATGAAATCGATGCAGCATTTCCAAGATGAGAAGGTATGACACATAAAATATAACATTTTGTAACGTTTAAAATGTACAAAAAATGTTAAATTTAAAAAGTGTTTAAAAATGTTACAATTCTTACTCATGGCAGCAGAGGCAGCGATCAGGTTCAGTTTGGGGAGAGTTCCATCATTTTTAGCGAGGGAATCAGGATCAACAATCAGTACCACTCCACCCAGACTTAGGACTATCAGGATTACCTGGTAGCACCTGCAACAGGGGGTGTCATGTAACACGTGACAGGGGGGAGGGTAACATGTTAAACCTGGCACCACCTATAGCTGCAGGGGTATCAGCTTTTAGCACCTTCGAGTAGCACCTTGGAGTCCGAGTAGCACCTTGTTACACCGGTACTTGAATTGTTCATACTTTTCCGAAGTGCGGGAGACAGTGTCAAGCGACTAAATATCATACATGCAGTACATGCTCTTCTACTTTCTAATTCTGAGAGTCTTACTTGGCCCGGACGCCCAGAATGCACATAGAGAAGAGAGCCACAAATACAGGTGCCATTGAAATTATCACAGTAGCCTCTCCCACTGGCATGTTCTGGAAGGCATACGTTCCTGTAATGGGTTAATTAACTAGTAATTAGGGTAATTGGTTATATGTAGCAATTGGGTAAATAAAAGGTCGGGAAGGGCCGATAGTGATGTGGGATCAACGTGATTTGTTTGAGCAGATCCATATTCCAGTGATATGTGTAACTTACCACAGACAAATGAACAGAATCCTGTCACTGTTCTGACTCCAACCAGCTTCCAGTCCTTCCTTGCCACTCTTAGATCAACCCGGCCAATTATACAACCTAATAAGGAGTCGGTAGATCGGGGTGGCCATTGGGGTGAATAAGTTGATTCCATTTCGGGCGTTGGGAAATAGTAAGTTGTCTCTTGCTCTACCGAACTCAGTTCGGCGAACTGTCGACGTGACGTGAGCTACACAAGTCATTTCTAAGGAGATTGTTCATTTGCATTCCTCCTAAATTCGGAGCCTGTGCTAAATTTACCACTCACCCAATGCATTGAAGAGGAAGGTACCAAGGAATCTGGAAGACACCACTAGGGGTGTTGCTATATCACTCTCCATTGACACCAGACTAGCACTAACACCATATGATACCGCTGTGAGTGTGTAGAGGGTGTCATGGAAAAGGATCATTTACCAAGTATGGTCCCAAGACTTCGAGAAATAGGGATGGTTTTTATGGGTTTTTGAGTGACTTGTGTTATCTGATTGATTTATATTTTTAACATACCTTGCTGCTTTCCATTTCTTCCCTCTGTTTACCAAGGGAAGCTCGAAGTTTGGCGTCCAACTCCCTGTTCGTCTGTTGAAGGTACTCAACCTGTGGAGGTGGTGTTAGTTGTTGTAAGCAGGATGTAACTCTGAAGACTGAGGGTGGTACTTTGTTAGTTTATACCATGAGGGTGGTGTGTCTCTCTCTTCCTTTCTCTAATCCGCTCACGACCCGTCTCCCACTGACTAGAGATACCCCCGGCCTGTACTGGTATTAGATATAGCACCAGCTCTCCAACTAGTGCATCGGGCCAAATTAGGCTGGCTTTATACCATTTATACCTTCCTGCCAGAGTCCTTGCCGAACTCAACTTAATGGCACCGAGCTCTTCCAGTGCAACTGATCCCAGTTGAAATGATAAGCTCATCCCAGCCAGTTACACATGGCACCCCCCCCTCTATGACTTACGCCAAGCACAAACTTCTCCACGTTGTCCCGATCTTGACGAGCTAACACACAGGATCGGCTACCAAGACACTATCGAAAACATCCTCACACCCAGCAACAAACTCGACCTGGTCAAATTCTCCAAACTCGTAACAAAGCAAATTATTCGAATAACACGTCCCTAACTATCCCGATCTGGAACAAGTGGCCACCCATCAGGTAACGCTACTTATGGGGGAATATCACACACCATCTCATAAGGGACCCAACTTAGGACGGGCAGTTCTGGGCCAACATATGGCCACCTCCGCCGATATGGCAAGTAGTTGACCCGCATTGTGCAACCCCTGGGAGCTGATACTTTGCCAAATGCTCACCAGAGTTACCCCGTTAAGCGTTTTTGTATGCTTAGCTGTGCTTTGCTAAGAAATTAGCAGTCCGGACCCTCAGGTTGCATGCTGATATAGCATCGCTAACGGTTTTGACCAAAGACCTGGGGTGTGATAAGATATATCAGCCGTCACCGACTAGATGGTGATCCAACGCAACTGATATATCCGGCAACCCACCTACTTCTACAGCTCCTAGCAGCAGTAGTAACCAAAGACCAGTCAATGAGACAGGTAAATTCCAACCATTACCCCAGCCTACTAAGCATGTCGGGCTTCTATTAGATTCATTTTATCAAATATTCTTCTTGTGGTGCCGGCGAGGGTTCGAGGGAAATGTTGAGCTTGCTCGACAGAATACCAGGATCCAAACCGGAACGACACCAACACTATCCCTACGTGTGGGGGACGGTGGCGAAGGATGATATTAATAGTGGTCTGCTGCCGACCGTGGATGGAGTAGCAAGTGGGCGGAATGACGGGAGGTGCTAAACACACACACACACACACACGCCTAGCAACAGGGGGAGGGGGTGACCCTTGCAACAGGGGAAGTCACGCCTAGCAACAGGAGAAGTCACGCCTAGCAACAGGGGGGGGGGTGTCACGCTTAGAAAGATTTGGGAGAGGATCTGGGAGCTATTGGAAGTTACACAAAAAGACAACGGGCAAACAGCCATACAGGTTAATGAAGGAGATGTTAGGAAGTGAATATTGGAGTGCAAGTGTGAGTATCGACAAGGGGACCGACTAAACTATTAGTCATTTAGTTTCCTACTTCATATATTATAGATTTGGCCTGTGAAAATAGCACAGTAGCAAACAAAGAGGTAACTACTACTGCTAGTCCTTGGCAGTTGCATTGGCCCGACACACACACATGATAAAATGGGGTTCATTGAGTTGGGATTTGATTATATGAGCAGGACTGAAACATGATCCACTCACCCCCCTCAGCAACTCACCAAGACCTGTAAACCTTGCCCTCCATCATATTTTGAAACGACACGAAGAGATTACACAGCAGAATCTAAGATCTCCTTCTTTAGAAAGGCAGAAGAGAATTAATCGACCACCACTAGAGATTTGTGCATTGACCAGTTACAACGCATTGTATATATTGTGAACTGCTTTGAAAGAGAGAGGGAGGATAAACCCATTGTAATCACTAATTGGAGCTTAAAACCCAAACTCAGTCTCACTAGAATACCATTAAGGGACCAGGTTACCATATTCCTGGTTTTATTGCACACATGTTCTTTTAGTAAGTTTATCATTCACCAAACCACTGTCACATGTCGGTACTAAACCGCAATTGTCTTTACCAGGCCCTTGTCAGCGCTAAACTGCACATTGTCCCTTGTCAGCGCCAAATCAAAATCAGACTGGCGTCGCGCGCGTGGTTAAGGCCGCGCCAAGAACCCTCCAAACAGCCTTCCTTGGTAGACTCTTTTGCTGAAAACTCGTGGCAGCACTTCACAGAGTTTCAATTTGAAACGGAATTGGATTTCCAGAGTGCTGTTGCCACGGGTTTTAGATAAACGAAAACAACTTTATCTAATCAAAGCTTTTTACTTTTAGTTTAGATGTTATCGTATGTATTGTTAAAGTGCGCTAAAATCAGTGATTATAAACATCGATAAATGAATGTAAAAACCTAATAATTACCATCTAATAAGATTGTTATTTGGAGTTAGTTGTGAGACCCCGTTGTGTTGCAGGTTATTTGTCGGGGTTAACCCTCCACTTCCTACTATCAGGGGTGAACACCCTCACAACAGCCAACATAAAGGGTTGGTCCACTAAAAACTGGACCGGCTCCTCTGGTTCCAATGCCATGCAGAAGGTGGCCATCATAGCTGTAGCAGCCGCTGCTTCTGTTCCTGATTCGTCCACAACAAGTGCAGTCTTGTGTATGGCATCAGAGATAAACAAACCACCTTCACCTGGAAGGGAAGTGGGTTAGTGGTTAAAATATTGAATTGTTCATATTTTATTTTTATTCTCCCCCTTGTACTCAATAGAATAAGTTGGCTGGTAGGGGGCAGCAGGTAGCAACCAACAGTACAAGTTAATCAGATAGATATATATCGGACACACGTCACACACAGCCCCCTCTGCGCACCTTTAACATGACGGCTCCTCTACTCGCCCAGAGAACAAGATCTTCCCTGCTCTCGCAATAACAAAACCAAATGGTTGATCCACGTGGAACTTGACGGGTGGCTGCGATGGGATCATGGCACACCGAGTCATCATTATCATTCCTGTGGCAGCGGCCGCCTCGGTCCCCTTTTCGTCGACAGAGAGGGCTGCTTTGTGTACTGCATCCGATACATATAGATCATTAGGATCTCCTGTAGAGATGAGAGGAAGGGGATCACATACATGCAAAGAGTGATATATAATAGGACATCGACACGCAGAGTTTAAAGTAACAGAATAAAAGTTATTTACACATATCCACATATAATAGTATTTACAGAGATCTGATAGAAATTTAAAATGTAGGCCGTCTACAGCGACCCACTATCAGGGGCAGAGACTTTAAAAGAACACAACACACAAACGGCTCATCTGCATGAAACTCAATGACGTCATAATTTACTGTCTTTCTTTCACTGCTTGAATTGTTATTATACGGTAGGATGCGACGTTGTGAGACTGGCCGCAGTTGTACTGACCGAAATGACTGGAATTTTACAACTGGAATGTCCGTCCGGAAGGCACATGTATGGCGAATTTTGGAGATGGGGAGACCACCTGAGAGAGAGGGATAGCTCATAGAGATAGAGAGGTAACTCAGAGAGCGAGCGGCCAGCCATGCAGATTTTTGGGCGAAACAGTTTCAGCAGATGAGCCGTTTGATTGACATGCAAAACAAAAACACAACGGACAACAGTACTTACCATTAATTGAAGAGAAATCAGCCTCAGAACAACTAAACATATCACCGACTCCCATTTGCTGCAAAATCTTCTTCAAATCATAACTTTCCTCCATTTTAAACTTGGGTAGTTTCAAATTCACATCCCTCATTGATGTGTTATTATACCAGGATGCTATGGTCCCAGGTTTTACTATCTCATCCTCTACTGCCCCAAGTTTAAATGGCATCTGGGGCAGGATGACCATCATTGATAAACTCCTGTCACCCTTGTAGGGGAGTAGGACATATCGAGCTGTTTCAGTTTCACCATACCGGAACTTTTTGTTGCCGTCTAGACTCATCATAGGAACGTTCCGTGTTTCCTTGGCGGACAAATGGAATTCCTCGTCCTTCGTTTTGGAGAATGGAATCTGCCAGAGACCGAGGAAATAGACGGCATTGCAGAGGATTAGACGAGTTAGGGGGGTCACCATGCCAGGATCTATCAGCTGTTTGATCATACCCTTAGTCCTCCCATCCACCCAGGAATTTACATCTTTAGCTGTAGCGTTAGCATCAAATGGTTGATCCACGTGGAACTTGACGGGTGGCTGCGATGGGATCATGGCACACCGAGTCATCATTATCATTCCTGTGGCAGCGGCCGCCTCGGTCCCCTTTTCGTCGACAGAGAGGGCTGCTTTGTGTACTGCATCCGATACATATAGATCATTAGGATCTCCTGTAGAGATGAGAGGAAGGGGATCACATACATGCAAAGAGTGATATATAATAGGACATCGACACGCAGAGTTTAAAGTAACAGAATAAAAGTTATTTACACATATCCACATATAATAGTATTTACAGAGATCTGATAGAAATTTAAAATGTAGGCCGTCTACAGCGACCCACTATCAGGGGCAGAGACTTTAAAAGAACACAACACACAAACGGCTCATCTGCATGAAACTCAATGACGTCATAATTTACTGTCTTTCTTTCACTGCTTGAATTGTTATTATACGGTAGGATGCGACGTTGTGAGACTGGCCGCAGTTGTACTGACCGAAATGACTGGAATTTTACAACTGGAATGTCCGTCCGGAAGGCACATGTATGGCGAATTTTGGAGATGGGGAGACCACCTGAGAGAGAGGGATAGCTCATAGAGATAGAGAGGTAACTCAGAGAGCGAGCGGCCAGCCATGCAGATTTTTGGGCGAAACAGTTTCAGCAGATGAGCCGTTTGATTGACATGCAAAACAAAAACACAACGGACAACAGTACTTACCATTAATTGAAGAGAAATCAGCCTCAGAACAACTAAACATATCACCGACTCCCATTTGCTGCAAAATCTTCTTCAAATCATAACTTTCCTCCATTTTAAACTTGGGTAGTTTCAAATTCACATCCCTCATTGATGTGTTATTATACCAGGATGCTATGGTCCCAGGTTTTACTATCTCATCCTCTACTGCCCCAAGTTTAAATGGCATCTGGGGCAGGATGACCATCATTGATAAACTCCTGTCACCCTTGTAGGGGAGTAGGACATATCGAGCTGTTTCAGTTTCACCATACCGGAACTTTTTGTTGCCGTCTAGACTCATCATAGGAACGTTCCGTGTTTCCTTGGCGGACAAATGGAATTCCTCGTCCTTCGTTTTGGAGAATGGAATCTGCCAGAGACCGAGGAAATAGACGGCATTGCAGAGGATTAGACGAGTTAGAGGGGTCACCATACCAGGATCTATCAGCTGTTTGATCATGCCTTTCGTCCTCCCATCCACCCAGGAATTTACATCTTTAGCTGTAGCGTTAGCATCAGTGAAGGGATCTCTTGCTAGCTCAGCGTCAAAACTCTCCACTAAGGTGTTTCTGTAGGAATCTAGAACAGGGAAGTCCTCTTTTATCCAAACCTTGTTGGCCAGAGTTAGAGTAACATTGTCTGTGTTAGCCTTCCTCAATTCTCCAATTAGATCCCGGTAAAACTCCAGAACATCCCCATCTTCTATACCCAGGATTCCCATGGCATCAGCCGCTTGTTCCTTAGTCCGACCCCCCGCACCGTGATACACCATTTGTAGGCAAGCTGCTATACTGAGAGGTGAGATAAAGATGTTACCCTTTTCTTTGTACAACTGGGCATATAACTTGGCAGCGAATTCTCCGAGACTCTCCTGGCATCTCTTGGAGATGTTACTCTTGTCCCCCTTCATGACTGAACCAGCTGACATGGTGAGCGGCTAGACAGAGGGGAGGGAGGGGTGGTTAGTTGCTGCTGAGAGATGGCGGCTAGACAGAGGGGAGGGAGGGGTGGTTAGTTACTGCGAAGAAGTAGCAGCTAGACAGAGGGGAGGGAAGGGTGGTTACTGATGGTTAGTTAGGCAGATTATAGGAATGATGGGAAGAGAATGCAAATGGTGGGAATAAAAAATGGGAACAAGGAATCTGGGATGAGGAAATAAAATACTACGCCCTTCTCAACGATGGGTTTGGAAACAAAAGGAATACCGAATAAATTATTCCTAATTAGGGCAGCTACGTAGTAATGGCAGTGCAATAAGGAGTGTGTATGTAAGGGGGGGGGGGGATAACGAAGAGAGATTGAGGCGGATCTGGGGATTTTGTTACAAGAAACACAATTACAAGATCCAGTAACTATTTTACCGTGTGGTTTTCTCTCTCTCTCTCTCACTCCGTCTCTCTCGCTTCAGTAACTATTTCCCCCACAATATGCGGGGCGATATTGCAACAATGAGTTCTTCCTATCTCTCTATCGTTCTCTCATTTGGTGACAATTCTTGTGTGAGAATTCCAGGCAAAGTTTTGGGCGTACGACTTCTTCTTCTTGGACACTGCTTTAGGCTCTATCACTTCGTATTCAAAACCTGGGGGAGTGTTAAATCATGTCACTTGAGTGAGTTTCTTTCTAAATTTTAACTGTCTGATACTCTTATTAAATTAAGTAGAATTTTTAGACGGTGAACTTGACGATTTCCCTCAGAAAAACTCTACATCAAATCCTCTCACCGTATTTAGCACAGTAGTTAATGGCAGCCTGTGCAGAACTGAACTCCAGCTGCAAGTTAGACAGGGGGTCCCCGGTAGAGGCCCACCCCATCAGTGGGTTCTCATACCTCTCTTGGGTATCCCACCTTAGTTTCCACTTGTTGGACCCATGACTACCACTCTGCATAACATTCTTGGCGGCCCTGACTATCTGGACAACTCGAGCTTGTTCCTCCTCGGGGAAACCGGCAGTACGGGTCAGGTTGTTGTTCTGTGTTGGGAATACGGGTCAGGTTGTTGTTCTGTATGGGGAGTACGGGTCAGGTTGTTTTTCTGGAGGTGAGAGTAAAATAGTGAGGGAGGGGGAAACCGGCAGTACGGGTCAGATTGTTGTTCTGAAGGGAGGGGGTTGGGGTCAGATTGTTGTTCTAGATGGAGGGGGGTTGAGTACGGGTCAGATTGTTGTTCTGGATGGAGGGGGGTTGAGTAAGGGTCAGATTGTTGTTCTGGAGGGAGGGGGGTTGAATAAAGGTCAGATTGTTGTTGTAGAGGGAGGGGGTTGAGTTCGGGTTAAATTGTTGTTCTGAAGGCGAGAGTAAAGAAGTGAAGAAGACTGGAGGGTAATCAAGGGTGGAAGGTTGAGGATTATTCGCAAAAACACTGAAAAACATTGCCATATCCCTCACATATACACATATCACATAGCCTATACTATGAATATAACCCACCACTATGGTCTGTCGTGCACCGTGATGAAACATCTACAACTACTATTTACAGCCTGGTTGTTAGGTACAGTTGATATCTCAGTTTCCATCCTCTCCCCCTTACCACGGTGGGTTACATCTGTGGTCGTGTTTATCAGTCGGGCAGGCACTGAACACCGGGCAGCCAACACAACTCGACTTAACATCTCGAGCTAGAATGCAGTGATGTCGTTAGAAACCAGGCGTGATGTGGTTAGAAACCAGACTGAAAGTGATCAGAGGAGTGTAATTGTAGTTGTTGTGAGAATGTTTTTTATTGGAGCGACACTGAGGACAATACAACTGCCAAAACAGAATAAAGCTAAAACTAATTTTCAAACACAAATAATTCACACAGTAAAAGCTCGTAAAATCTTCTCTCCACAGAGTCTCTCTAAACAATTTAAATGGCAAGTGTCTACGATAATCCCTTCAATTCAACATTTTCTATTTCTTTCTACATTTCGATTCACAGCACTAAAAGTTCACTGCCTCAATTTTTCCCTCTCTTTCTCTCTCTCCCTCCTAGGCAGCGGCTTGTTTTCTCCACATATCGAACACGCTCCTAGCATTTACAGAACCTGACACCCTCCTATTGGATGGTGTCACTCTTCCACCAGGTGTCACTCTACCACCTGGTGTCACCCTACCACCCGAGGGTGTTGGACCTCTACTAATAGGCGTCATCCTCCCTCCAGGGGTGGTAGACCGACTGTGGGGGGTGTCCCTCCCAATCCTACCAAACAATAGAGCCGCTTCCTCCTCTCTCAGCTCCCTCTCTGTTAGATCCACTGGATCGAGTTGGGCCTGTTCTTCCATGTCCTCAGAGAGAGGTACGGACCGGGGCATATGAGTCCTCCACTCTCGGTCCCCCAATATCACTCCTTTCTCCAGCATACTGGTCACCAGACTTGCAGTGTTCAGACAGTTATCCTCCTGGGAGAGAGAGATGAGGGTTAAAAAGTTTCAAGTTTGGCAGAGTCTGGAATAAGTAGAAGCTTGGACTTTGGAGTAGTCAGATACAAACAATTTACCAAACATATACCCCGCGAACACACACAGAACTGCATATGATATGTTCTCACGTCGTAATTGGGCTTCTACTAACAACCCACCAACTGCATATATACCCGTTCTAAGCATACGCCCTCCCATCTTTATACACATACCAAGAATCGACCGAAACAAGTAAACAGCCAATCAAAACTCATTATTTAGGTCACGTGACTGGAAATCAGCCAATCAGGAACCAGTATTTCCTGACACATACCGCTGAGTGAGGACGGCCCACTTGCTTAATACCAAAAGCATTGAGAATCGTTTGGGAGTTCTGCCTTCGTATCTGCTTTACCGCCGGCCGCTTTGACACCTGGGATATATGGGATTTGGATGATATTGATAGAAACAAACTTGGAGTCTGGGTAAGTCAGGTATAATGAGCAAGATTCAAAACTCTTTTTAAAGATAACAAAATGGAACGCTGCCAGGAACCGACCGAATCAGGAAATACTGGTCCCTGATTGGCTAATAACCAGTCACGTGACGTAAATGAAGCGTTCTGATTGTTATGTTCAAACCTGTAGGCAGAACCTGGCAACGTTCTGATTGGTTGTTTACTTGTGTCGGTCGGTTCCTGAACGCTGACAACTGAGGTAGTCTGAAACACTAACTTGTTTGGCGTGGAAGGCAGTAGAAATCTCCTGAAGATGAAGCCATGTAAAGAAGTAGGCAGGGCAATGATAGCCCATAACACGGCACTGCTCGAGAAGTAGGTGCTGCAACTCAAAATGAGTAAAGGGCACAAAAATAAACCTGCCAGAGGGAAGAAATCTGTCAAAATCATGGAATAAAAGTTCCAAATGGTAATTGTTAGAGGGATTCGGTCACGAAGATTACAAAATAAGACTGTTGCGGAATGATTTTGAACATCATCCTACCGTTTCTGGTGAAGACCCTGTGCCCACATCCACCTGTCAAAATCATGTAGTACATCAGGGAGAACGGGGGCAGACACAAGCCTTCTATCAGTTATACAGGTCAACATCTTACAAAAGGAACTGAGGTGTTCATTCACCGGGTGGAGAGGCTTCACTAATGTATAGAACCTGAAAGGAGGGAGTTGATTAGTGCTGCGATTCAGACTAGATGCAAAACAATATTTGATTACGAGATTTGAGGTGGGGGAGAACTCAGTGCAGAAATGGGATATGACCGTTCGAAAGCAGGGGAGGCTATATCGGTATGTAAAAAAGGGTCGCCTCGCGTGGTAGTAAATTAGTGAGGGTCAGATTGTTGTTCTAGAGGGAGAGGGGGAGGTAGTGAGGGTCAGGTTGTTGTTCTGGAGGGAGGGGGTTGGGGTCAGATTGTTGTTCTAGATGGAGGGGGGTTGAGTACGGGTCAGATTGTTGTTCTGGATGGAGGGGGGTTGAGTAAGGGTCAGATTGTTGTTCTGGAGGGAGGGGGGTTGAATAAAGGTCAGATTGTTGTTGTAGAGGGAGGGGGTTGAGTTCGGGTTAAATTGTTGTTCTGAAGGCGAGAGTAAAGAAGTGAAGAAGACTGGAGGGTAATCAAGGGTGGAAGGTTGAGGATTATTCGCAAAAACACTGAAAAACATTGCCATATCCCTCACATATACACATATCACATAGCCTATACATACTTATATTGGGTGGTGATACCAGACAGCACGTGGCACTACTAACATCTACAACTACTATTTACAGCCTGGTTGTTAGGTACAGTTGATATCTCAGTTTCCATCCTCTCCCCCTTACCACGGTGGGTTACATCTGTGGTCGTGTTTATCAGTCGGGCAGGCACTGAACACCGGGCAGCCAACACAACTCGACTTAACATCTCGAGCTAGAATGCAGTGATGTCGTTAGAAACCAGGCGTGATGTGGTTAGAAACCAGACTGAAAGTGATCAGAGGAGTGTAATTGTAGTTGTTGTGAGAATGTTTTTTATTGGAGCGACACTGAGGACAATACAACTGCCAAAACAGAATAAAGCTAAAACTAATTTTCAAACACAAATAATTCACACAGTAAAAGCTCGTAAAATCTTCTCTCCACAGAGTCTCTCTAAACAATTTAAATGGCAAGTGTCTACGATAATCCCTTCAATTCAACATTTTCTATTTCTTTCTACATTTCGATTCACAGCACTAAAAGTTCACTGCCTCAATTTTTCCCTCTCTTTCTCTCTCTCCCTCCTAGGCAGCGGCTTGTTTTCTCCACATATCGAACACGCTCCTAGCATTTACAGGAGCTGACACCCTCCTATTACTAGTGGATGGTGTCACCCTGCCTCCTGGTGTCACCCTGCCACCCGAGGGTGTTGGACCTCTACTAATAGGTGTCATCCTTCCTCCAGCCGGGGTGGTAGACCGACTATGGGAAGGGGTGTCCCTCCCGATCCTTCCAAACAGTAGTGCTGCCTCCTCCTCTCTCAGCTCCCTCTCTGTTAGGTCCACTGGATCCAATTGGGCTTGTTCTTCCAGGTCTTCTGAGAGAGATACAGACCGGGGCATATGAGTCCTCCACTCTCGGTCTCCCAATATCACTCCTTTCTCCAGCATACTGGTCACCAGACTAGCAGTGTTCAGACAGTTATCTTCCTGGAAGAGAGAGATGAGGGTTTAAATTAGTAGTTTGGCAGAGTCTGGAAAAAGTAGAAGCTTGGAGTAGAACAAGTTGCCAGTTGGTAAGATATAGACACTCTACCGAACATATACCCCGCGAACACACATAGAACTGCACATGATATGTTCTCACCCATCGTAATTGGGCGTCTACTAACAACCCACCAACTGCATATATACCCGTTCTAAGCCCTCCCATCTTTATACACATACCGCTGAATGAGGACGACCAACTTGCTTGATGCCAAATGCATTGAGAATCGTTTGGGAGTTCTGCCTTCTTATCTGTTTTACCGCCGGCCGCTTTGACACCTGTGATATATGGGATTTGGATGATATTGATAGAAACAAACTTGGAGTCTGGGTAAATCAGGTATAATGAGCAAGATTCAAAACTCTTTTAAAGATAACAAAATGGAACGCTGCCAGGAACCGATCGAATCAGGAAATACTGGTCCCTGATTGGCTAATAACCAGTCAAGTGACGTAAATGACGCGTTTTGATTGGTTGTTTACTTGTGTCGGTCGGTTTCTAAACGCTGACAACTGAAGTAGTCTGAAACCGGGGGGGGGTCAACCCAACTGTATGTGACATCCATGGTGGTTAGGGTGGGGGGGTCCCGAAGGGACCCCGACAGTTAGGGGTTTCCCCTAACTGTCAGAATTTTAGGGGGTCAGGGGTCTCGAAGGGACCCGGACAGTTAGGATTTTCCTCTAACTGTCAAAATTTTGGAAATTTGGGGCAAAATTTGGAAATTTTGGGTCCGCGGTGACCAATTTTCGCGCGCTATGACTTTGGTCAGGGATCAAACTGAAGATGTGGGGTCCCGCACACACCATTTTTGGGGGTGGGTCCAAAAATTTGTGTAAGTTTACAATTAGAGGAGGACCTCTAACTGTCAAAGTTTTGTAAATTTTCTGGAAAAATAGGCGCGGGCCCCAACTTTTGGGTATCTGTGACAGATAGATGGTACCCAAAACGTCAGGGATGGAATGGTAGTGATGTGGTGCCAAACTGAGCTTCGCTCTTCTTGGCGCCACACCACTGCAAGCCCGATCAGTCAACCTCCGCGTCGGTCCATCCTGGAAACGTACTTCGCGTGTGTGGTCCGATTTTTGCTCGGGGTTGGGTGGGC